>BMAO01027471.1:0-33144 GCA_019973975.1 Trichonephila clavata | reverse complement strand
GCGACAAGCTTTTATATCATATAAATTGAGTAATGACGTTATAAGTTGATAGTAAAAAATTTTAAAGAAAAATTTGTTTTATTCTTTTAAGCGCGTTTAAATAAAAGCTTGTTTTTAAAAAAGTTTTTTTTATTTTCAATTTATTACATTTTATAATAAAAATATATTGTAATAAACATTAAATAATATTTTAATTAAAAATTAGTTATAAATAATTTTACAATATAAAATACACATTATAAAATATTATAAATATAAATATTATATATATAAAATATTATAATAAAGCATAAAATATATTATAATAATTATTTATTAAAAATTATTTTTTAATTGACATTATAAAAATAATATAAATCTTATATTTATAAAATATTTAATGTCTTTTTAAACAAATTTATTTCATAGTAAAAAAATAAATGAATTTAAAAATTAAAACAAAAAAAAAAAAAAAACGATCGCGAACCGACTATTATATATTTTACTAGCTGTTACCCGCCCGCTTCGCTGGGTATTTCATGATGTTTTATAAATTTTACTGCTTATATATATGTATAAATTATTGATATCTCAGTCCTAGCATTAAGAATTCGATTGAATTGAGAAATAAACTTATACCTGTAACTGTCACCTGTTGATAAAAAAAAAGGGCAGAACTCATCTAATTTGTATTTTCTAAAAATCTCTAAAATTGAAGCATAGAATGATGATTGCTCTTTCGTAACTCAAAAACCAAGTGGATTCCCGCAAAACCAATTTTCGGTGGATCTCTACTCCGTAAATTGAACATGCAAGCCAAATTTCAAGTCTAAATCTAACAGAAAAAAGCAAAAGTTTTACTATCAATATCCCCGTAATCCCGTTGAAAGCCGTTTTCCAAAATTACCGCTCTTAGCGGATTTCAATTCAACAAAAGAAAAATGCAAACCAAATTTCATTATTATAGTCCTTGTAGCTCGAAAAAAGTATTTTTTTTTGTCAATACGTCCCAGTAACCCCCTGCAACCCCCCAGAACTTGATTTGCTTAAAATTTATTCTTAGTGGATCCCTATTCAACAAAAGAAACATGCTTAACAAATTTCAAGTATATGGGTCTAACAATTAAAAACAGGAATTTTTTTCTGTAACTCCTCTTGACCCCTCGCATACATCTTTAGGGTCAATTTTAATTTTACTCTTTGTTAGAGGAACTCTATTTCATGAAAGGAACATGCCTACCAATTTTCAAGCAGGATGATCAAGTAGTTTAAACATGGAAATATTTATCGATTACGCCTCTTAATCTCCCACAAATTAAACTTAGTAGTTGATATTCGCGAAACACATTTTGTAGCGGTTCTCTACTTTACGAAAGGAATCTGCTTATCAAATTTCTAGACTGTACGTCTAACAGTTTAAAAATGGGGATAATTGTCTATAACGCCACTTGAGCCCCCGCAACGCCACTTCTGGGTCTGTTTTCACAAAACCCATTTTGTAGGGGAATTGCACTCAATGAAAGGAATCTGCTTAGCAAAATTTGAAGACTGTGCGTCCAATTAATTAAAAATGCAAAAAATTTATCAATAACGCCCCTTGAACCCCCGCAACACCACCTAGGGGTCGATTTTCACAAAACACATTTTGCAGTGTATTTCTATCCTATGAGAGGAATCTGCTAACCAAATTTCAAGACTGTGAGTCTAATAGTTTAAAAAAAGAAATAATTATTTATATCTGCCCTTAACCCCCCCGCAACACCCCTTGGGGGTAAATTTTCTCAAAACCTGTTTTGTAGCGGATATTTACTCCATGAAAGAAACATTCCTACCAATTTTCAAGCAGGGAGGTCAAATAGTTTAAGAACGAAAATATTTATCTCTTACGCCACTTATTCCCCTGCAACGCCACTTAGAGGTATGTTTTCACAAAACCTTCTTATAGCTGATCTCTACTCTATGAAAGAAATATCTTTATCAAATATAAAGACTGTGCGTCTAATAGTTTAAAAATGGAAATAATTATCTATAACGCCCCTTAAGTCCCCTCAACGCCACTTGGGGGCAATTTTCACGAAACCCATTTTTAGCGTATCTCTACCCTATGAGAGGAATCTGCTTACTAAGTTTCAAGACTGTACGTCTAATAACTTAAAAATAGGAATTTATAACGCCCCTTAAACCCCCGCCCCCGCAACACCCCTTGGGGGTCAATTTTCCCAAAACCCATTTTGTAGCGAATATTTACTCCAGGAAAGAAACTTACCTACCAATTTTCAAGTAGGTAGGTCAAGTAGTTTAAAAACGGATATATGTATCTATTACGCCCCTTAATCTCCCGCAACGCCACTTAGAAGTCTGTTTTCACAAAACCCGTTTTGTAACTGATCATTATTCTACGAAAGGAATCTATATATCAAATTTAAAGACAGTGCGTCAAATAGTTTAAAAATGGAAATAATTATCTATAACGCCCCCTAAGCCCCTGCAACGCCACTTGGGGGTCGATTTTCACGAAACCCGTTTTGTAGCGGATCTCTACTCTCTGAAAGGAATCCGCTTACCCAATTTCAAGATTGTACATCGAGTAGTTTAAACATGGAAACAATTATTATTAAAGCCCTTAACCCCCCGTAACGCCCCTTGCGTTTTGAATTTCGGAAAATACTTTCTTAGCTGATGTCTACTCTATCAAAGGAACATGTCTACCAAATTTCAAGTCTGTAGGTTGAATAGTTCCAGAGATTTCGTGATTAGTCAGTCAGTCAGTCAGTCGCTTTTCACCTTTATATATATAGATAATAAATATTATTTATTAATAATTATAATTATAAACATAAATATTTGTATAATTACAGTAATTATTTTACTTTTTAAAATATAAAATAATTATCTAAAATATCAGTTAATATTTAATAAACCTTTTTTTTATAAATTTATTTAATTGTAAAAATAATTAAATGAATTTAAAAATTGAAACAAAACAACGCTTTAACGTTCGGTTACCAGCTCTCTTACCAACCATGCTGCCAGATCGCTGGTAACAGTTGCAACTTTATTGTATAAAAGCAAAGCATGAATTCCGAAGGCTATTTTCTCCGAATGGACTGGCCATTCTCGGCGGAATTACCTTGAGTGTTGAACACCTTAAAGGAGTACTACTATTGCACAAAGTCTCGTCTCTAAAGGAATTTCCTAAGCAGTGCCCCCTCTTTGTGAGTGGGACCCGTATCTAAATCTCTTGGAGCACTCTTTTGAGGCCGCTTAACATTTAACGATATTTTGATTACACATTTTGGGGCCCCTAAGGATTGGGGGGCCCCGTATCATTGATACGACTGATACGGCGGTAGCTACACCCCTGGGATTAAATAACGTATTAAAATTATTTTGTTTATTCTAAGCAATGCTTTAAAAATTAACTATAAATTATAGAGTATTATTTGTTTTATAATAAAAAGTTTTCAGGTAATGTTATTCTGTAGCAACAAAAGGGTCATTGCCGACCGACCTCTTTTACCTTTTAACCATGTTTAAGGAACAAGGATGACACAGGAATGCATTCTCCTCACTTCTATACCACACCACGAAAGGACTTGAGGCTCAATATCCTTTAATATGTTGAAAATTCCTCATTATTCACAACGAATATTGAGCGGAATCAGAGTATTTCATTTCATTTGTTAAATTTAATACTATAATCCTGCCCGTTTAAATACTGTTGCTAATGCTGATAATGAGCTGTACGATTTCAAAATGGGTGTTTACATAGAGAAGTTTGGAGTCCTCATAAAAACCTTCTATTCATCCAAAATAATTTCAAGCATTTTTAAAAATATTTATACAATGACATATTTAACGAGTATGGAACATTACATAGATACAATATTTAATAATGTATTGAAGGCCCAATAGCAATTAACGAAGATAAAAGAATCTGTGGGTAATATATAACTAAAATTCCTAACACAATTCATTTCGCAAAGTGAAAAATATAATTATTTATTAAAATAAAAAACCTGTGAATCATTGTATCATTAGGTTGAAAGCTTGGTCATATAGGATCAATCATTTTCCCCCCTTACACTTTAAAATTTTTTTTTTTTTTGTGTGAATCAAGCTAAATAGTTTACATGAAAAGAAAAATGACACGCAAGATTAATAATGGATAGAAAAACTCAAATGAAGAAAGGAAAAAATTGTGATGCATCAAAAATGGGAAGCACACGGAGAAAAAAGAAATACTCAAAAATGACTACATGGACATGCTCAATTTGAAATGAGTTTGTTTATATCAGATTTGAACACATGCCTTTACAAATATGAGACATTACATGTACTCAAAATTTCAAAAAATGGTTAATTAACACTATCAAACAAATTAAAAAGATATTCAGGATTAAAAAAGTTTTTTTAATATACTGGCTACATATTTTAAAGATTGGGGTTCAACAACAAATTTAGTTCTCATAAATCTTCCGAACTATTTTTCGTTTCTACCACGCTACCCGCGGACGAACACATGAGTACTAGATTGTTTTGATATTGTAAGACTTTTATAGGAATTTAGCGGTAAAATGTGATAAAAATGCGGCGGATTACGTAAAAAAACAAATTTAAGGTATGTGCCTACCTCGGAGCATTTTATTGAAACAAATTTTCAACTAAAAAAACGCTTTTTTCTTTAAAAAGGGTGTGCATAGAACTAGGAATTAATTTTCAAGTGTAGTATAGATACTTGGCGATGTCAAATTTTTTTGGTGACCAAAATCGATCGCCAAGCTACTTCACTTAGCGATAGGTTTCCCGAAGCCAGAATGAATTCGTTATCTCACCAATAATATCTATATAAAAATCGAAAGGGCCCTCTCCCCTATACTACACTTGAGTCAGGAATTAAAATACAATTCCACAAAATTTTAAATTATTTTGGATAGATTGGGAATTTTTAGTTAAAAATTGCAGTTACAGTAAACCTTGTATTGAAAATTCTAATTAATATATTCAAATAATATTAAAACTGCACACAAATAACATCATTATCTGTGCCTAGAGCGATAAGAGTTACATTATTTTTTTGAAATTTGTCAATTTTTTAAAAAAAAAAGCATATTTTTTCTCACAAATTGTATGTGCAATAAAATGCATATATACATACACAGAGATTATAGTCTATAATACAAATAAAATAAAAGTTTTCTTAAAATGTTAATTCAATGTCTTAAAAAGAAATCCATTTGTGAACTTTACCGTGAAGCCAAAAACATAGTTTCTCAGACAATGCTTTTAAAGATTTAAATACAATATGAAAAATGTTCTACTAGTTGTACATTTCTTAAACTCACCATAATTATAGCTCAAACTCTTTAGCTTCATGTTTAACTAATTTTCAACCCTTTTGCTGTTTTCTGGAGAGTTTTATAGATTATAAAAATTGTCGAGTTTAGTAAAATTTTCATGAAAAATTGCAATTAGGATCTTTTACACAAAATTCTAATGAATGTATTCAAATAATATTTATACAGTACATAAATAATGGAACATCTTTATATATTAGGAATTAAAAGATATGTATTACTTTTAAAAGTTTTTTAAATATGCCAAATTTTATGCAAAAACTCGATTTTTTTTAACAAAATTAATGATATTTTTTACATTTAAATGCAATGAAGTACATAAATACAGTGAACCCCAAAAGTGTTCGTACACTTGCAGTTTCCTATAAAATTTAATGATTTCGACTAATAAAAATTAATGTATAGAAATTGTAATTTTTTTATGATATCTGCAACTTGTTCTTAATGGAATGACATAATTATTTTTTTAAAAATAGCATAACTATTATTTTTAAAAATTAATAATCAAAAAGCTCCTGAAAAATTACGCCACTAAAGTCTTAGAACACTTAACAAAAATCTCAACATAGCTTTAAATATTGTATTTCTTTCTTAATTTAGAACTTAGTAGGATATCTTTTAGTGTCCACAACAACTTTTGGACATCTTGATATAGATTTAATGAGTTTTTGTAATTTCTGCATCGATTTACCTCCATGCTTCTGTGATTATTATTTTTACTTCCCATTATGTGTTTATGTCATGTTTTTTTTATTTTAAATCTAGTTCTCCCCAAATATGCTCTGCTGGGCTAAATAAATTGATTGAGGAGGTGTTTTCACAAAATTTTGGGCCAGTTATAAAGACACCAGCGGTGTACATTGAGAGCAGTACGCTTGGCTTCATTATCCTGTTAAAATATGAAGTCGTGTTCAATATCAAATTTTGGACAGACAATTTAAAATTTCTCTTTAAAATATTTGACTAGAGCTCATGATTCTCAATACCATCAAAAATTACCTAATTCTGTGGCTGATTTACGCCCCCACGCAAGAACACTTCCACTTCCATGGTTCATTCATCCAACTAGATTCTTGTGACTTAAGTTTCAGAAAATTCAAAATTGACAGGAAAGTGATTGGGATGACAGAAAATTCAACATTTTTGGTTCTGATGGGCATATAATAGTTTTAAAGGAAAAAATGAGGCATTTAATCCAGTGAATTTATGTGGAACAAGAGCTCCTCCACCTCCATGATTCAACACAGAGGTGTTCTTGCGGGGGAGGGGGGGGTGTAAATAGGCTTCAGGAATTAGGTAATTTGGTATTTTTTGATGGTATTGAGAATCATGAGCTCTATTTAAATATTTTAAAGAGAAATTTTAAATTATCCTCTCAAAATTTGGATATTTCAGACGACTTCATTTTTTAACAGGATAATGACGCCAAGCGAACTGCTCTCAATGTACACTGCTGGTGTCTCTATAACTGTACCCAAAAGTTTGAAAACACCTCCTCAATCAATTTATTTAGCCCAGCAGAGCATATTTGGGGAGAACTAGATTTAAAATAAAAAAAACATGACATAAACACATAATGGGAAGTAAAAATAATAATCACAGAAGCATGGAGGTAAATCGATGCAGAAATTACAAAAACTCATTAAATCTATATCAAGATGTCCAAAAGTTGTTGTGGACACTAAAAGATATCCTACTAAGTTCTAAATTAAGAAAGAAATACAATATTTAAAGCTATGTTGAGATTTTTGTTAAGTGTTCTAAGACTTTAGTGGCGTAATTTTTCAGGAGCTTTTTGATTATGAATTTTTAAAAATAATAGTTATACAATTTTTAAAAAAATAATTATGTCATTCCACCAAGAACAAGTTACAGATATAAAAAAAATTACAATTCCAAAATATTAATTTTTATTAGTCGGAAACAATAAATTTTATAGGAAATTGCAAGTGTACGAACACTTTTTGGGTTCACTGTATATACACAGAGCTTAGAGTTTGATTCATAACACAGATAGAACTAAATAATACATGTTCTGAAAAATTAAATTCAATATCTTAAAAATATTTTGTGTAGGGATCAGCATCTGGTTTTGTTAACTCCAATTCCAGTTTACTAATTATGCTATAACTTTGCTTCTAGATATCATAGAAACAAAAATAGAGTGTTTTTGGAATCTTAAATGTATAGTCTTTAAAATAAAAACACAAAAGTAATTTTTGAAAATTTTCACCAAAACTGCGAATTTTGGGTAGTCACATATCTTAATGAAATTTACTTGATTCATAATAAGTCACATTGTTGATTTTTTGGGCACTTGCTTATAGGCAAATAATAATTTAAGTATTCCTTTGCTACATTGGAATAGTTTTATTTTCATATTGAACTTTAAAATAGCTTGCATGTCTTGAAAAAGGCAAGCCTACAAAATAAATTTTTGTTTTCAATTAGTAATCTTTTTAAGAGACTAATTTCTTGTAGATTTTAAAGAACTTTTCTAGCTTATTGGTAAACGTATGGAAAATGTCTTAAAAGTTCTCATAAAGAAATTATTTCATTACATTTATTTTATGGTTCCTTTATTGTGACTATAGTGTTTTGTTTATTTGGATGAAAATAAATGAAGTATATATATCAGATTCTTTATATTTAACCCAATATAAATATATTTTATGCTTTTACTCATTAAAGAAAGGTAGAGAAAAATTATGTTTTTACCATAAAATCTGGCATATCATGTATACTATCGTATTACATGCACTTATACTTTCAAGTAGCAATTTTTAATTTTTATGTTTATTTGCTGAAAATGTGCACCCCCATTTTCATGAAGAAACCTGAGATGTATGCGAGTCATGCTCTTAAAGTTTGAAAGTCATTTATTCTAAGCTTTAGTAAAAAATAGTATACATCTAGAAGTGCAACCCTTTAAGTTCATAAGGAATGCCATTTCTTTTAAATAACCATTATTTTGATCTATGTAGAAATCTAATTTTTTTTCCTGTGCTCACATTTTTTAAAGCTCTTATTTTTATACCTGGTATATAACGTGCACGCATAAAATTCAATCTTATTTTTTGTGTTAAAAGTGTGCACCATACACCAGATTTTACGATACATATTACCACAACAATGCCAATGTTCAAGATAACGTGCCAAGTTGGTGACCCTGATTTTGCATGTGTCGTATGCGCCAGATTGACTACCATGTGTTGTATTACATATAATTTCACCAATATGGTTGCAATATTATGAAAGTACCAAAAATTAATACAGCTTGGGTACAAAAACTCCTGTATGCAGGTATGTTGTACACAAGTGAAAAAACATAAATCTTGGTATATACTTACGTATTATCACAACCAATTGGTGACATTATATGAAACAAAGCACCTGTTTGCCAATTCAGCACGTTCAACACACAGGAACTCGGAGGGTACTTGTGTATTTTTGCGACAATCGCTGACTCTAAATAACTCGCTGAGTTGGCCACCCCGATTTCCTATGTGTGGTACACACTGAATTGGCTGCCAGGTGCTTCATTTCATATAATATCGCTAATAGGTTGCAATAAGACGCAATTACCAATCAGGGTTGCCAACTTGGTGTGTTATTATTAGATTTGGCATTTGTTGTGATAATACGTAATTTGTTCAGTCTGACGTATTTGAAGCACAATTAATTTAAATTATAGTTTTAAGAAACATGCTTTTTTATCAAACTAAAAAGTAAGAAATAAATCTTAATATAAGAATAAAATGATTAACTAGAAAATTAATGTCATCGTGGTAAAGGCGTGGGGTCCTCTGTACTACATTTTTACACTAACTCTGCATTTTGGAATAGAACTAGTAAGAAATTATAACAATTGATATTGAGCACCCCACTCTTTTATATGCAGTTATTATTTTTCCAGTTTCAATTTTATTTTTTTCTGCTTTTTTCTTGGCATTTCTAAATACCTTTTGTTCTATTTCTTTAAATCCTGGCATTCATATTTTTCTAATTGGTTTTCTATAAAAAAAAGTACTTATGTTTTTGCTTCTTAATGTAATTCCTTTTTTGCCAGGAATAAGCCATTCTTTTAAATTATTGTCGTGTTGAGTTCTTAGTGGGAGACCATCATTATTGTTGGATGCCAAAATTTTTGCAGCGATTTCAAAACCACTTCTAAAAGATGTTTAATGTGTAGTGTACTGATAGCAAATTAGTTCCTGTATATATTGTTCCAATGTGTGGTATTTTTTTAACTGTTGTTTTTATAAATGTGAAATTCAGGTAGACGTGCAATATTTATAAAAATTGTATTTTTTAAATCTTTTATCTTGTTTCTAAATTATGAATGCTTTATTTTTAATTTGCACTAATTTCATTTCTGCTTGTTAGTACAAATCTTGATTTTTAATGTTTCCACTCATAATTTGTTTTAAATTTTGATATAGCTCTGAATTTTTTTTATACATATTTTATGGATAAAATTAATCTATGAATTTCATACATTTTGCACTTTCTGCCAAAGACCATTGGTTTCACATTGTAGCCTTTGTCCTTATGTTCTAAATACTCATACAGGTATATCATATCACTACATGTGTTATGCTAAATTTTGTAGATAGTCATTTCGAAAACTATATAATTATGAACAACCTTTGTAAAAATTTTACTCTAATGAGAAAACTTTCAAAATTCCTTTCAGAACCAGCTATCTATAAATTCTGCAGTAAATAATTTAGATGACTCGCATATCCTAACATGTAATTTATTTGAAACAACACTGTTTGAAAGGCATTTTCACTCACATTTTGTAACTCAAAGACATGATTTGATAAAAAAATTAAAAAGTTGTTTATTTATGTACTTTTACACACTTTCCTATATTTACAATAATAATTCAATATATATTACACTAAAACATAATCTGTTCTGCACAAATAAGGATGGAGTTGACTATAATATGGATTAGATAGTGTTTATAAAAAAAAATTTCACAAATTTCACTTATATTCTTGTTTATTTTTTATGTATATATGTATGTGTACAATTTCCAGAATAAATATTTCAACAATATGATTTTGGTTTGTTTTATTTTTCTTGTTAACAGTGAATAATTGAAAATAAAATGCTGTATAAAGTAGAAAAATGGCTAGATTATGATTCTGTTGCTCCTTGGGATGTTATTTTTTCTTTTAAATGGGTGCAGAAAACTTCTCTAAAAACTCTTTCCAGTTGGTTAAAAACTTGTTTATTTTAAATGTTTTTTAATGCAAAAATCTACTGTTTTAGTTGTTTTTACATTCTTCTAAGGACTGAAATTTTTAAGTATTTTAATTTTAAAAAAAACCATTAACTTAAAAACTATAATATTTGTTTTCTTTGGTGATAGGAGAGTGTAAAATCAGTTGATTTAACAAAAAACGATCTTAATTTTTAATATAGCAATGCATTTTCTTTATTTCCATGTGGATAGATGTTTCTATTTAAACAAAACAATTGATATAAAGAGTACTTACACACCTGGGCCTAATGAGTGTTAGTTTAGTCAAAAGGTTTTTTTCTTCAGGTTACATAATATGTAAAAAAGCTATTTCTTTCTGGCATTGTTTTGAAATTTTTACTTAGAAAAATCTGTTATTTATCATAATGTTTCCTAGATATTTCTAATAACTTATTATTGAAGGGCTGAATTTTTTTAAATAAAAGTTAATTTTCTGCTTGTATATGATTTTAAGGAAACAATATAATGCTTCTAGAGAAACATAAATATAAATAATGAATCAAATTGCTTCTGGAACTAGTTCAAAATGCATACACATTTGTTTAACTATTACATCGAATTCATTTTTGCAGTTTTCAAAGATTTATATTTGCGGTAAAAGTTCGAAGACATGCAGTTTGTGATCAAATAATAGTTGCATTTTTTTTTCTCGAAAAGTAATATTTTTGTTGATACTTGCGTATTGTCGCCACCGTATTGGCGACATTATATAAAACGAAGTACATGGTTGCTAATTCAGCGCGTAGGACACATGCGAAATCGTTACTGCCAATTTGGCGAGTTATCTTTAACTTAGGCACTTTCGCGATAATATGCGAGTACCTTTTTGTTACACACAATAAATGTAAAATGAATTTTGATTTCGAAGTTAAGTGTAAAAATTTCATGAAATGAAAATAAAATAATACGTAAGATGTAGAAAGTGAAAATTTACAACTCAGGTATCACATTTTTAAATCCCTTAAGATTTGGGTTAATAAATATTTTTCTGTTAAAAATTCATATTAGATCAACAGTACCGAAAATAAATGCTATTCATACTCATTTTATTGTTTTAACTCATATTTGATACATTAACAGATTCAAATATGAGTGCATTATATACTCATATCGATCTTTCATTCTCAAAAATTTGATCCCGTAACAGGTTCAAAAATGAGAATGTACTTGTGTCTCGATATGAGAATATCCGATTCTCAGATTTGAGTAAGCGTGCATCGGAGCTATTTTGAGAATGTGAAGTACTCAAAAGTGAGCTGTTTGCTCTCAGTTTTGAAGATCGTTTCTCGCAGTGCAGTTATGCATATAATATGTTTTTGTAAAAATTTTTAATACTAATACTCTTTTTATATTCTATTCCATATCTGTCGGGCATAATATAAGAGTAATGAATAAGGGATTAAAAATATTATATAAGCTAAAATTTATCATAAAAAGTTAAAAATAATTCCGTATAATCCATATTGAATCGTGGATCTCTCTCCTTAATAGGGTCATTTTCCTCATGCATTTCATCTTTGTCATTTTCATAAACTTCATCTATTTGTGATAATATTATTATTGCAAATAATGTTATCATACCTGTACAATAATTTCTCATAAATGCAGTCAAACCTTCATATATATAACGAACCTCTATTTTGCGAACTTTTTTCTGGAACCGAGAAGATTTTATTATTTTCTTCGCAAATTAACCCTGAATAGCGAAGTGCTTTTTCTATTCAATGAACTTTTTGTGATTTCAAATTATTCTATTTTAGAACATTTTATGGGGATCAACGCTTTTGAACTGGTTTTACCAGGTGTCTAACCTACCTAGACATTGCCATAATTTTTCAAGTGAAAAAATTAAATTAAACTAACAGTTTTTATCAGTGATAAAAATTTTAAGAATGCTGTTTGCTTAAAATTACTAGTTGTAAAATATTGTATGTTTAAACATTACTTGTAGGCGTACAATTAGAAAATGTTTTGTTAAAATATTCATTAGTTTTAATATACAATTGTTTTTTAAAAATAAAATTACGGTGTATTATTCCTGGAAAATGTTTATTTTTTTCTTCTTGTTTTCTTGCAGATTTATTTTGATGCGTAAGATATATACAATGAATAAATACTAATTTTTTTTTTTTAAAAAGTGAGAGAGAAAATAATTGCTTTTTAAAATAATATGTAGTACTTATGAAATTTGTTTTAAGTGCATTCTAAAGTAGAATCAAAGCTGAATCTCCATTTAACGAATTTTCCATATAAAGAACTTTTTTTCGGAATTCAGCGACTTCCTTCAATAGAGGTCCGCGACTGTATAAACATATATTGTTACGATTTTTGTATAAAATAGTGTAAAATATTTGTATTTGGGTGGGCGATGCATTTATATTACTCTATGCTATAGTTGTTTCATGCTAAAATTGTAATATTCACAAGTAACGCCGTCTTGTGATTTGTAATTTCACGATCTATGACGCACAAGCACATCCTTCTCGAAGTTTCCGCCACGGCTATAAATAGAGCGATACTCACCGTAACAGCCAGTCTAATCACTCACCGGTGGTAAGTGAATCTTGCTAAATTTTTTTTCAATTTTTTTTTCAATAGTTCAATTTTCTCTGCAATTCCCACACAGGCTGGCTTTTTTATAAATCCCACCCATTGCTCAAGGTCCAACGTATCAGGGCAGCCAATTGAGTGCCTACACGCAGAGACCTCTCAGCCAATGGCAGTCAAGCTACTCACTGCAACAGAATGACTTTTTCCCGCCAACTCGGTTGTCTCCGAAGCAGCTCTTCTAGCCACGCCTCCTAGCCACGTCCTCTGCACCAATTAAGAACCACTCTCTCATCAAGGCCCTTCAACCTAAGGCAACATTCAAATATCCCAGTGACGTTCAGCGTCGGTAACAGCCAGTTTGGTTTTGACTAGCCTTGATCGTGATTAACCCGGCTGTGCTTGGGAAAAAGCTTATATATACGTGTATTTTATATACTGATAATTGTGTCTAAGTGCTGTTGAAGGTGTGAAATACTTTTGATATTTATTCTGCAAATTTTGCTGTTGAATCCTGTGTTTCAAGGATTGATTTTCGACAATAAATTATCGTGGCTCTTAAAGAACTGTCTTGTTGTTTACGACTGTGAATCCTGTGTTTCAAGGATTGATTTTCGACAATAAATTATCGTGGCTCTTAAAGAACTGTCTTGTTGTTTACGACTGATTTGCATAAAATCCTCGAACCCCGATCTACGTAACAATATATATATATGCTTGTGTGTGTGTCTGTGTGTAAATTTGTCCCGAGGCATAACTTTATTTTTAAAAAAAAGGCTTACTTGTCATTGCAATTTCTTTAACTTAGCAAAACTAAATATCCTTTAAATAAGTTTATACAAAAAATTTAGTTTGTTAGTTAATTCTTAGTTTATGCAAAAAATGGATGGAATGACTCTATTTGTTAAGACTCCATTTCAAAGCAATACAAATGCGATAGATCTTGTAATTCGGTATTGCAATGAGGACAGCCCATTCCCATCTTGAAGGAAATACACCAATTGTGAGAAGAAATGGCAAAAGTACTCTTTACATGGAAAAAGATTTTTAAAATATTTCCTTCTTCAAAAAACTTAGCTGTATTTCTACAAATACATAGAAATTAAACTCACAATGAAATATAGTTAATTTAGTGAAACATAAAAAGCCCAGTGGCTGAGTGGTCCTCGCCACAGGTCTGGGGTTCAAACCCCAGGCTGGACAATGCTGACTCACCTTTCAGTGGTTCTATAAATAAGTACCAACCTTGCTTGGGAATCAAACACTGGGGTCTTTGCGGACACTGACCAACTGATCGGACCATCTGATCAAGCACTTCAGTGTCCAAAGTCATAGAAACTGGGATGGGTACAGTAGGCCTTGGCCCTCTTGGGCTGTTAAGCCACAGAGTTTAATTTAGTGAAACATAGTTAATTTAATTTTTAATAACTCTTTTGATATGTTAACCATAATTACCATATTATTCACCGGCTAATAGCAGTTCAAAAGCGTTTGTTTTTATTTATTTACCACAAAAGGGCCCCAAGAAATTTTGATACATAGACCACTCAAGACTAGCTACACTAGTGATTACGTGCCCCCCACCCTACTGGGGCTGCATATTAGCAACTAAGCCTTTGCAGGCACGGCCAGTCTCCAAGAGGAGAAGCCACTTCATTGGTAGCACCATCTACTGGCGGCTTCCGCTATCAAATTGTGTCGGTTGAATTTAATTTAATGCAAACTCTCGTCGGATGCTAAACATTGTCGTGATTTAATTTTGCTGAGAGTACCAGAGCCAAATTGATACTCAAGGGATCTCTTACATGCCACATAATCATATGACATGCGTGCCTACGATTTTCGCATCCAAAAATTCTATCGACACCAAACGAAGTCGAACCCGCAGTCTTAGACTTACGAAGGGGGTAAGCTCCCTCCAAGCCACTGGAGCCAACTGTGATTAAAAGTTCTTTTTTTCTTCAATGGGGCTGCGCATTGGTATTTTAAACCTTTGCAGACCTAGTATATTCCCCAGGAGCTGGTATCACTTTTTAGTGCGGCACCCTATAGGCGATACCAACTGCCGAAAGTAATTTTGACACCCAATTTCCTCTCCAGAGGGAGGCACCTGAGCTCATATGATGTGAACCTGCACTAGGATTTATTTTGCCGAGAGGACCCAAGCCAAACAGACACTATAGGGATTTTTTTCATGCCGCATAATCCTACGACATGGGTGCTGTAGATTTTCTGCGTCATGAAAATCGATCAACTTGGCCGGGGCGAACCCACTACCTTAGGTCAGAAAACCAGCAACAAACCAACCACGCCCCTCGTTAGAGTGATTACAAATAAAAGGGTACTCTTTAAGGAAACAAAGTCTAAACATTCACACTATTTTCCTTTCATAATTGAATGCCATTTTAGCTTGAGAATGAATCGCAAAATTTGCGATTCCGTTTCCCCAGATCTGATCATCCCAACCACCGCTGAACTCCCCCCCCCCCCACCTAATTTTCTCCCAGGAATAAAGCGTCCATCATTTCCCGTACCAGCATTAAAAAAACGTCTTCATCTGTGTCGTCTGTCACCAGGAGTTCCTGTGGGTGCACGACACATTCTGCGACCCGTTCGAATTCGTGGCGTGCCTCCACCTCTCGTCCCCCGGGTGGGCCGACTTGGGAGGTCCGCCATCCAGCCCTAATTAAGCTTCCCTCTACTGTCAACTAGAAAAAGTTACTCGCAAAGAACCGACGACATTCATACACCAAAGGGGTGCGCCAGCATTGGCAGCCTATCACATCAGAGGGTGATTCTACCAGCTCGTTTCTTTCGATTTGCAAAGTTTGGGAAAGGTTTTAATGTCTGTGATAATGTGTAAAACTGGAACTTCGGCGTAAAATATCAAAACGGGTGAAGTGATTTAGCTGAAGTATTCATATTCATCTTAGCTTTCCTTAGCATGAAATTCGTAGAAAAGAAATTGTAGGGATTTTTAAAGTACATCGATATTCTTAAAGTAAAAATGATTTTTAAATGCATTTTCATCGAAATGGCCTATAAAAAAAAACATCTTTAGAAAAGTAAGATTTTAAAAAAAATGTACTTTTGAAATGCTATTAAATTTAATAATTTTATTTTAATCTTTTTGATATAAAAATTGATTTGTTGTTAAGGAATTCATCCACTTTCTTATTATGAGCAAAATGTTTTCAAAACGTTTTAGTGTTTCCTTTTCGATTTTCAATATTGCAAAAATTTTAAATACATGAAAAGTTTCTGTTCAAGGCCCCCAACAAGAATTATTATATACATATATGAGCGAAAATAACTATTATAAGACTTTTCTCAATAAAGAAATCCTTTGGAAGTATGGCAAGGTTTCGACACAAGGAGAAAAAAGAAATACTCAAAAATGACTACATGGACTTACTCAGTTTGAAATGAGTTTGTTTATATCAGATTTGAACGCATGCCTTTACAAATATGAGACATTACATGTACTCAAAATTTCAAAAAATGGTTAACTAACACTATCAAACAAATGAAAAAGATATTCAGGATTAAAAAAGATTTTAATATACTGGCTACATATTTTAAAGATTGGGGTTCAACAACAAATTTAGTTCTCATAAATCTTCCGAACTATTTTTCGTTTCTACCACGCTACCCGCGGACGAACACATGAGTACTAGATAGTTTTGATTTTGTAAGGCTTTTATAGGAATTTAGCGAAAAAATGTGAAAAAAATCTTTGGATTACTTAAAAAAACAAATTTAAGGTATGTGGATACCTTCGGAGCATTTTATTGAAACAAATTTTCAACTAAAAAAACACTTTTTTCTTTAAAAAGGGTCTGCATAGAACTAGGAATTAAGGTTCAAGTGTAGTATAGATACTTGGCGATGTCAAATTTTTTTGGTGACCAAAATCGATCGCCAAGCTACTTCACTTAGCGATAGGTTTCACGAAGCCAGAATGAATTCGTTATCTAACCAATAATATCTATATAAAAATCGAAAGGGCCCTCTCCCCTATACTACACTTGAGTCAGGAATTAAAATACAATTCCACAAAATTTTAAATTATTTTGGATAGATTGGGAATTTTTAGTTAAAAATTGCAGTTACAGTAAACCTTGTATTGAAAATTCTAATTAATATATTCAAATAATATTAAAACTGCACACAAATAACATCATTATCTGTGCCTAGAGCGATAAGATTTACATTATTTTTTTGAAATTTGTCAATTTTTTTTTTAAAAAAAAAGCATGTTTTTTCTCACAAATTGTATGTGCAATAAAATGCATAAATACATACACAGAGATTATAGTCTATAATACAAATAAAATAAAATAAGAGTTTTCTTAAAATGTTAATTCAATGTCTTAAAAAGAAATCCATTTGTGAACTTTACCGTGAAGCCAAAAAACATAGTTTCTCAGACAATGCTTTTAAAGATTTAAATACAATATGAAAAATGTTCTACTAGTTGTACATTTCTTAAACTCACCATATTTATAGCTCAAAATCTTTAGTTTCATGTTTAACTAATTTTCAACACTTTTGCTGTTTTCTGGAGAGTTTTATAGATTATAAAAATTGTCGAGTTTAGTAAAATTTTCATGAAAAATTGCAATTAGGATCTTTTACACAAAATTCTAATGAATGTATTCAAATAATATTTATACAGTACATAAATAATGGAACATCTTTATATATTAGGAATTAAAAGATATGTATTACTTTTAAAAGTTTTTTAAATATGCCAAATTTTATGCAAAAACGCGATTTTTTTAAAAATTAATGATATTTTTTACATTTAAATGCAATGAAGTACAAAAATACAGTGAACTCCAAAAGTGTTCGTACACTTGCAGTTTCCTATAAAATTTAATGATTTCGACTAATAAAAATTAATGTATAGAAATTGTAATTTTTTTATGATATCTGCAACTTGTTCTTAATGGAATGACATAATTATTTTTTTAAAAATAGCATAACTATTATTTCTAAAAATTAATAATCAAAAAGCTCCTGAAAAATTACGCCACTAAAGTCTTAGAACACTTAACAAAAAACTCAACATAGCTTTAAATATTGAATTTCTTTCTTAATTTAGAACTTAGTAGGATATCTTTTAGTGTCCACAACAACTTTTAAACATCTTGGTATAGATTTAATCAGTTTTTTGTAATTTCTGCATCGATTTACCTCCATGCTTCTGTGATTATTGTTTTTACTTCCCATTATGTGTTTATGTCATGTTTTTTTATTTTAAATCTAGTTCTCCCCAAATATGCTCTGATGGGCTAAATAAATTGATTGAGGAGGTGTTATCACAAAATTTTGGGGCAGTTATAAATACACCAGCGGTGTACATTGAGAGCAGTACGCTTGGCTTCATTATCCTGTTAAAATATGAAGTCGTGTTCAATATCAAATTTTGGACAGACAATTTAAAATTTCTCTTTAAAATATTTGACTAGAGCTCATGATTCTCAATACCATCAAAAATTACCTAATTCTGTGGCTGATTTACGCCCTCACACAAAAACACTTCCACTTCCATGGTTCATTCATCCAACTAGATTCTTGTGGCTTAAGTTTCAGAAAATTCAAAATTGACAGGAAAGTGATTGGGATGACAGAAAATTCAACATTTTTGGTTCTGATGGGCATATAATAGTTTTAAAGGAAAAAATGAGGCATTTAATCCAGTGAATTTATGTGGAACAAGAGCTCCTCCACCTCCATGATTCAACACAGAGGTGTTCTTGCGGGGGAGGGGGGGTGTAAATAGGCTTCAGGAATTAGGTAATTTGGTATTTTTTGATGGTATTGAGAATCATGAGCTCTATTTAAATATTTTTAAAAAAAATTTTAAATTATCCTCTCAAAATTTGGATATTTCAGACGACTTCATTTTTTAACAGGATAATGACGCCAAGCAAACTGCTCTCAATGTACACTGCTGGTGTCTCTATAACTGTACCCAAAAGTTTGAAAACACCTCCTCAATCAATTTATTTAGCCCAGCAGAGCATATTTGGGGAGAACTAGCTTTAAAATAAAAAGAAAACATGACATATAAACACATAATGGGAAGTAAAAACAATAATCACAGAAGCATGGAGGAAAATCAATGCAGAAATTACAAAAACTCAATAAATCTGTATCAAGATGTCCAAAAGTTGTTGTGGACACTAAAAGATATCCTACTAAGTTCTAAACTAAGAAAGAAATATAATATTTAAAGCTATGTTGAGATTTTTGTTAAGTGTTCTAAGACTTTAGTGGCGTAATTTTTCTGGAGCTTTTTGATTATGAATTTTTAAAAATAATAGTTATACAATTTTTAAAAAAATAATTATGTCATTCCACCAAGAACAAGTTACAGATATAAAAAAATTACAATTCCAAAATATTAATTTTTATTAGTCGGAAACAATAAATTTTATAGGAAATTGCAAGTGTACGAACACTTTTTGGGTTCACTGTATATACACAGATATTAGATTTTGATTCATAACACAGATAGAACTAAATAAAACATGTTCTGAAATTTTAAATTCAATATCTTAAAAATATTTTGTGTAGGGATCAGCATCTGGTTTTGTTAACTCCAATTCCGGTTTACTAATTATGCTATAACTGTGCTTCTAGATATCATAGAAACAAAAATAGAGTGTTTTTGGAATCTTAAATGTATAGTCTTTAAAATAAAAACACAAAAGTAATTTTTGAAAATTTTCACCAAAACTGCGAATTTTGGGTAGTCACATATCTTAATGAAATTTACTTGATTCATAATAAGTCACATTGTTGATTTTTTGGGCACTTGCTTATAGGCAAATAATAATTTAAGTATTCCTTTGCTACATTGGAATAGTTTTATTTTCATATTGAACTTTAAAATAGCTTGCATGTCTTGAAAAATGCAAGCCTACAAAATAAATTTTTGTTTTCAATTGGTAATCTTTTTAAGAGACTAATTTCTTGTAGATTTTAAAGAACTTTTCTAGCTTATTGGTAAACTTATGGAAAATGTCTTAAAAGTTCTCATAAAGAAATTATTTCAATACATTTATTTTATGGTTCCTTTATTGTGACTATAGTGTTTTGTTTATTTGGATGAAAATAAATGAAGTATATATATCAGATTCTTTATATTTAACCCAATATAAATATATTTTATGCTTTTACCATAAAATCTGGCATATCATGTATACCATCGTATTACATGCACTTATACTTTCAAGTAGCAATTTTTAATTTTTATGTTTATTTCTTGAGAATGTGCACCCCCATTTTCATGAAGAAACCTGAGATGTATGCGAGTCATGCTCTTAAAGTTTGAAAGTCATTTATTCTAAGCTTTAGTAAAAAATAGTATACATCTAGAAGTGCAACCCTTTAAGTTCATAAGGAATGCCATTTCTTTTAAATAACCATTATTTTGATCTATGTAGAAATCTAATTTTTTTTCCTAAGCTCACATTTTTTAAAGCTCTTATTTTTACACCTGGTATATAACGTGCACGCATAAAATTCAATCTTATTTTTTGTGTTAAAAGTGTGCACATACACCAGATTTTACGATACATATTACCACAACAATGCCAATGTTCAAGATAACGTGCCAAGTTGGTGACCCTGATTTTGCATGTGTCGTATGCGCCAGATTGACTAGCATGTGTTGTATTACATATAATTTCACCAATATGGTTGCAATATTATGAAAGTACCAAAAATTAATACAGCTTGGGTACGTATTATCACAACCAATTGGTGACATTATATAAACCAAAGCACCTGTTTGCATATTCAGCACGTTCAACACACAGGAACTCGGAGGGTACTTGTGTATTTTTGCGACAATCGCTGACTCTAAATAACTCGCTGAGTTGGCCACCCCGATTTCCTATGTGTGGTACACACTGAATTGGCTGCCAGGTGCTTCATTTCATATAATATCGCTAATAGGTTGCAATAAGACGCAATTACCAATCAGGGTTGCCAACTTGGTGTGTTATTATTAGATTTGGCATTTGTTGTGATAATACGTAATTTGTTCAGTCTGACGTATTTGAAGCACAATTAATTTAAATTATAGTTTTAAGAAACATGCTTTTTTATCAAACTAAAAAGTAAGAAATAAATCTTATATAAGAATAAAATGATTAACTAGAAAATTAATGTCATCGTGGTAAAGGCGTGGGGTCCTCTGTACTACATTTTTACACTAACTCTGCATTTTGGAATAGAAATAGTAAGAAATTATAACAATTGATATTGAGCACCCCACTCTTTTATATGTAGTTATTATTTTTCCAGTTTCAATTTTATTTTTTTCTGCTTTTTTCTTGGCATTTCTAAATACCTTTTGTTCTATTTCTTTAAATCCTGGCATTCATATTTTTCTAATTGGTTTTCTATAAAATAAAAAAAAACTTATGTTTTTGCTTCTTAATGTAATTCCTTTTTTTGCCAGGAATAAGCCATTCTTTTAAATTATTGTCATGTTGAGTTCTTAGTGGGAGACCATCATCATTGATTGAATACTATTGGATGAAAATTTATTTGCAGCGATTTCAAAACCACTTCTAAAAGATGTTTAATGTGTAGTGTACTGATAACAAATTAGTTCCTGTATATACTGTTCCAATGTGTGGTATTTTTTTAACTGTTGTTTTTATAAATGTGAAATTCAGGTAGACGTACAATATTTATAAAAATTGTATTTTTTAAATCTTTTATCTTGTTTCTAAATTATGAATGCTTTATTTTTAATTTGCACTAATTTCATTTCTGCTTGTTAGTACAAATCTTGATTTTTAATGTTTGCACTCATAATTTGTTTTAAATTTTGCATATAGCTCTGATTTTTTTAAAAAAAATATTTTATGGATAAAATTAATTTATGAATTTCATACATTTTGCACTTTCTGCCAAAGACCATTGGTTTCACATTGTAGCCTTTGTCCTTATGTTCTAAATACTCATACAGGTATATCATATCACTACATGTGTTATGCTAAATTTTGTAGATAGTCATTTCGAAAACTATATAATTATGAACAACCTTTGTAAAAATTTTACTCTAATGAGAAAACTTTCAAAATTCCTTTCAGAACCAGCTATCTATAAATTCTGCAGTAAATAATTTAGATGACTCGCATATCCTAACATGTAATTTATTTGAAACAACACTGTTTGAAAGGCATTTTCACTCACATTTTGGAACTCAAAGACATGATTTGATAAAAAAATTAAAAAGTTGTTTATTTATGTACTTTTACACACTTTCCTATATTTACAATGATAATTCAATATATATTACACTAAAACATAATCTGTTCTGCACAAATAAGGATGGAGTTGACTATAATAGGGATTAGATAGTGTTTATAAAAAAAAAATTCACTCATATTCTTGTTTATTTTTTATGTATATATGTATGCAATTTCCAGAATAAATTTTTCAACAATATGATTTTGGTTTGTTTTATTTTTCTTGTTAACAGTGAATAATTGAAAATAAAATGCTGTATAAAGTAGAAAAATGGCTAGATTATGATTCTGTTGCTCCTTAGGATGTTATTTTTTCTTTTAAATGGGTGCAGAAAACTTCTCTAAAAACTCTTTCCAGTTGGTTAAAAACTTGTTTATTTTAAATGTTTTTTAATGCAAAAATCTACTGTTTTAGTTGTTTTTACATTCTTCTAAGGACTGAAATTTTTAAGTATTTTAATTTTAAAAAAACCATTAACTTAAAAACTATAATATTTGTTTTCTTTGGTGATAGGAGAGTGTAAAATCAGTTGATTTAACAAAAAACGATCTTAATTTTTAATATAGCAATGCATTTTCTTTATTTCCATGTGGATAGATGTTTCTATTTAAACAAAACAATTGATATAAAGAGTACTTACACACCTGGGCTAATGAGTGTTAGTTTAGTCAAAAGGTTTTTTTCTTCAGGTTACATAATATGTAAAAAAGCTATTTCTTTCTGGCATTGTTTTGAAATTTTTACTTAGAAAAATCTGTTATTTATCATAATGTTTCCTAGATATTTCTAATAACTTATTATTGAAGGACTGAATTTTTTTAAATAAAAGTTAATTTTCTGCTTGTATATGATTTTAAGGAAACAATATAATGCTTCTAGAGAAACATAAATATAAATAATGAATCAAATTGCTTCTGGAACTAGTTCAAAATGCATACACATTTGTTTAACTATTACATCGAATTCATTTTTGCAGTTTTCAAAGATTTATATTTGCGGTAAAAGTTCGAAGACATGCAGTTTGTGATCAAATAATAGTTGCGTTTTTTTTTTCCGAAAAGTAATATTTTTGTTGATACTTGCGTATTGTCGCCACCGTATTGGCGACATTATATAAAACGAAGTACATGGTTGATAATTCAGCGCGTAGGACACATGCGAAATCGTTACTGCCAATTTGGCGAGTTATCTTTAACTTAGGCACTTTCGCGATAATATGCGAGCACCTTTTTGTTACACACAATAAATGTAAAATGAATTTTGATTTCGAAGTTAAGTGTAAAAATGTCATGAAATGAAAATAAAATAATACGTAAGATGTAGAAAGTGAAAATTTACAACTCAGGTATCACATTTTTAAATCCCTTAAGATTTGGGTTAATAAATATTTTTCTTTTAAAAATTCATATTAGATACAACAGTACCGAAAATAAATGCTATACATACTAATTTTATTGTTTAAACTCATATTTGATACATTAACAAATTCAAATATGAGTGCATTATATACTCATATCGATCTTTCATTCTCAAAAATTTGATCCCGTAACAGGTTCAAAAATGAGAATGTACTTGTGTCTCGATATGAGAATATGCGATTCTCAGATTTGAGTAAGCTTGCATCGGAGCTATTTTGAGAATGTGAAGTACTCAAAAGTGAGCTGTTTGCTCTCAGTTTTGAAAATCGTTTCTCGCAGTGCATTTTAACAAGAATATGTATAGTACGATTTATAAAAAAAATCTCTGATTGAATGGTTTTCAAAACATTTTTAGTTGCCTCAAAATGTAAAGCAGTTTTTGTGCTCAAAGTACCATAAAATGCTAGCCACTGAGTTTTTTAAGAAATAATTTTAAAATTCCTTAAGTGTTTTTTTTAAATGCTATTCCTACAACAATAACTGACGTACTCGCATGAAATTTGTTTTGCAAATACGTAGAAATATGTAGTATAACAGAAGTTGTGGTATGCGTTTGGTGATATCCAACATCGGTTGATATTCGTAAAATATTATTTTTATGAATGTTTATCAAAAATTCATTAAAAAATTTTTAAATTCTAATCTCAACTATCTTTTTAAAAAAACAAATATTGCTTTGATTAAAAAATGCATACCAACTCTTTTTTTACATATATCAATAGCAATAATAAAAATATCAAAGCATTTAGAACAATAAAAAAAAGACTTATCGTTTTAAAGGAAGATAAACTAGTATCGATATGTTGTTCAACCCCAAACATGTTGGATACAAAGGATCGCGATTTATAAATTTTATCAACATACAACTATAAAACCTTTATAGTTTCGATTTACATTATTTAGCAATTTTGCTATAGTATTGAGGAAATTGAAATGTCTCATTAAGGACCCTTTTCAGAGGGAGAAAAATGACGTTGGATAAATCAGTCAACACGTTTACTTTAAATAGAATTGTGATCAAGATAACTTAAAAAGGCAAAATACTTCTCAACATCAGGGAAGTACTTCATGAAATAGATCGAATTAAGGTTTGAATATCTAATGATTAAAAACAGGTAATTATTCTCTTTCACTGCTTGAGTTCTATATGAATTGAATTTTTTTTAAAAAAGGAAGAGGAACACACATATTAAAAAAATACTATAAAATTGACAGCCAAGAAACTATCAAAAACTTACACGAGTCCGTCTAATTAACACGCGCGAACGAAAATTTATTTCAAATATTAAAATTATAAATAAGATTTATACACTTTCTCGCAATAAAACTGTTTTAAAGGGGTCATTAATTTTTAGTTTTAATTAATAATTTTTAATTTATTATATACTATTATCAATTTTGTTAATTTTGTCTCGTGGGCTGAAAAATATAAACAATTTTCAAATAGATATAATTATTTAAAGCTAAAATTAAATAATTGGAATCTTTTCTTCTTTATTTATAAGAGATTGAAGTTTTAAAAAGAACAAAATGTTTGAAACATAATCATAATTTAAGAAATTTTAAGCATATGAAAATTAGAAACATTTCTGTAATAAATATTAAGTAATTTTTCCGTTGTGCATGTCATTTTCTAAATAGTAGCCTTTAATGTATGCAACCTTATAAAATAAAATGTATCATACTCTTTAAGCCCTACCAAATTTTAGTATTTTTTTATTTCAAAATATTTAAATAATATTAAAATTTAAAAAAAAATTTTAAATTTAACTTTTTTTATTTTTTAAAACGTATAATTTATTATTCTGTTTATATAAAAATAGCTACAGCGTAGTAAGGATGTATGCACTTAACTTTATAAATCAACTTATTGCTAGTAATTAGAGCTATTTTAGAAAATGTACGCAACATAAAACTAAATATTTCTCGCGTAAATGTTTCTTATTTTCATATGCTAATAATTTTTACAACTATGATTATATTTTAAGGCATTTTACACTTTTTGAAGCTTCATTCCTTTATAAATAATGTGTAAAAGATTCGAATGATCTAATTCTAATTTCAAAGAATTATATCATGTTGAAAATTGTTTATATTTTCAACCCTCGAGACAAAGTTAAAATCTCTGAGACCCATTGTGAAATATAATAACTTTTTTAAAATAACTTTTCCTCGTGATCTTGTAACTTTTAATACGTTGAGAAGCCAACTAGTTATAAATGACATAAAAAAAACATCGTAACATTATTTCCAAAGTAAACATTTTCCGTATAACAGATTTAAGTAACAGTGCTGTTTTCTTACTTCTTTTAAAAAAAGTTTTTAATTTTTTGATTGATTGGAGTTCTGATTAATTTTACTTTGCACAAATCATGACGCACCAAAACATGTAATAAAAATACCTGCATAGGAATTCGTAATTTTAAAAATATTCCAATTCCAAACACGACACTTAAAATAACACTGACATTTCCGAAATACTACGTAATATAAAATGAAAAGTTTAAGGCTTACTCAGATTTATCAATGATCGGCGTCGTACAGAACAATGGTCTTTTGGCAGAAACGCGGATCTCTCAGCCTCAAACGCTACAAATAAATAAACTGTGATGATCCAACGATGCAGAAAGTACAAAATGGAAGAAAAGAGTTTTCATTTTGAAACCGTTCGAAAAATTTCGAATAGTTTGGGCGACCTAAATTTAAAAAAAAAGGCAAATTAAACAGTTGGTGCTGAGCTTTTTACTATTTAAAAGTAATTAAGTAATAGAACAAATCGTTTGCTTAGCGAGTATAACTGATCCAAGATTAAAATTGAGAATTTTTATTTTTGAGAAATTCTCTGATTTTCCCCTCTCTCTATTTAAACCTTTACCTTAGAAAACTTCGAGAAATTTAGACAATTTCCTATCGCAGATTTTAAGAAATTCTACTTAGAAGTAAATCCAAAATTTTAATTAGTATTTTTTGGCTTAGGACTGAGGAACTACGAGGTTAAACTAGTTATATATATTCATTAATTAATAATATAATATTAGATAAAGCCAAACAGTGAATTGTAAAGTAGGGTAGACACAGTAATATATCAGCAAGTTTTTAGAGCTAAGATTGAAGGATTAGACATAGTTTTAGTACATCCACCTTCTTTGTTGATCTCTATTGCTAGGCTTATGTAAAATTTGGGAGGATAAAATACAGTAAAAAAATTTAGCACTACTAAAATTAATTCGAAAAAAACCTGAAAACCTTTATGTAATTCTGTATTATCAAAAATCAATTCTATATATATTTACTAAAAGCCCCCCATTTTTACTGTAATTTTTGTTAAATACAGAAATAAAATATGTAATTTAATTGTTAGTTCTTCCAATTTTTTAAAAAAAAGGCAAAAACGGTAGTAAGTTAATAGAATCGTAATGAAAATTTTTTGTTCCAAACATAAAACTAAAAATAAGCATGCTCAGAAATCTAAATAATCCCTTAATACGTATAAATGCTGAAAGATTAAAAATTGAATAATTCGAAGCCTTCGAATAAAACAGCGAAGTACTAAAATTCATATATATTAAAGAATTCTGCAGAAGAATAAGAAAATACATGTATATGCTTAACCCTTACATGACGATAAAGTTGCTAAGAGTAAATATAAATATGCTACTGTTTATCTTAGTTTGTTTACACGTAAATTAAATAAAAATCAAAAGAAAAATACTTAACAGTGTAATGTTTTTTTTTTAAATCAATGAGTCACTTCAATCTCAATCAATCAGTACTTTTATCAGGCATTCGTTTCATTCGTTCAAATATACTTTCTCATTGTACAAAATGATACATAACATATAACAGAAAACATGTGAGAAAATGCAGTAATATATTATTACACGACACACACACACACACAATACACTGAAGTAATAAGAGTACAACTTACGAATGTTTTCATTGGAGTCTATTGATTTGACAGATATTTTCCCCCAAGCCCTCCTGTTTACGTAATTCGTTCGACATAAGTTCTATTTTGATATTCTTTATACAAAATGCAGATAAGGTTATAGTTAAATATATAACTATCACTAATTTTAAACGAAGAGGGGGGGGGGGTCCGTCGTGAAAGGTTAAGAAATTCTTCCTAGTAAACAACAACACTTGTGGTATCGCCATCTAAGTAAAACTGGCTGAGAAATCTTAATTCTGTACAGTGGTGCTCGCAGGGGAGGGGGGAGGGTTATCAGGTCAGGTCCAAAGCCTTTGGTTTTTTTTTCAATTTTTACAATTCTATGTATACAGCATGTAAAAATTTTATAAAGTATTTATTAGTAATAATTAATTGTATTAAATAATTAGTTTTTACTGTTTTTTGTTCCCGCAAATCGAAAAAATGAAAAGAATATGTTGGGTGGCATATTAGAGCATGATTCGAAAATGGGGGATTTCCAGTCCTGGACCCCCCCCCCCTTCCTTGAAAAATTTCTGTGTGCGTCACTGATTGCGTATAATTATTACTAAATTGAAACAGACAAAATGTTTTTAAAAAATAAGTAAAAATATTAATAAAATACATTTCTTAGGAAAAGTAAAATTGAGGGAGGAAATTTATTTTATTTTCGTAACCAACGCTTCTTACGGTTTTCTTTGTAGGACTCTAGCCAAATTGCGAACAACTTCGTTAAACTATCCTCTGCAGCCAAGGCTTGGAAATTGGCGCGATGAAAGCAACCCCGAAAAGCTTCTTCATCAGCGACGGGAGAGAATGAGAACGAGAGTGCGGAGCCAAAATATTTTCGTTTGGATTCCGGTGATGGTGTCACTTCTCGTGACGTATTTTTACAACGAATTTCCTCTGAGGATTGTTTATGTAGACGCTCGCTGAAACGGAAGGGTTGGCGCGAAACAAATTACTCAATTATTTCGCGCTGAAGCGTCCCGACAACCAACCAATCAGTAACACGTCGGAAGACTCTAATTATGTCCAACTTTCTTCTCAAAGGGTGACATATAAAACAGAAAGTGGGTTAACTAAACTTTTCGGCTTAGAAGGTCGAATATCAACCCTCAAATTACAGGAATATTACATGTAGTGGTAAGGTTTCACCTTTTCGTTATCGCAATTATTGCTGCATCATATTACAATTTTACTTGTATCAAGGTCAATCTATAAAACAACCTCACACAAAAAATCTATTGGCGTAATTTTAAATCATAATCAGAGGATGGACTCAATATTACATACCTATCTTGACATTTAATTTCGACATTAAACTATATGGGATTTCTGAAGGATGTAATATTCGAATTTAATGTCAAGTCAGATGAGAGTTTATTAATATTGATCTCTATAAAGCAAAACGAAGGCTATTGTCGATGAACCTCGTATTTTTTAACCTCGGTGAAGTGAAGAGGACGATACCTGAGCTAGCAGCAACCCTCTCCAAACTTCTACACCACGCCAAAAAACGAGTGAGTAAGTGAATATTAACGTCGCACTGTTCTACACGAGAGCTTTTGGCGACGGTCCGCGTCATTTTGAACCATGGTCATGTGACGCGGATGACACCTGAGCTGGCACCCCCCCTCTCCTAACTACCACACCCCACCAACGGGAGGACGTTTGAGCTCCCGATTGATTTAACATGCATCGCTCCCCTACACGGCGGGATTTCAGTGGTACTGGGATCGAACTCATGACACGGCTAACCATGATCCGATACCTAGACCACTTGGCTACCGCGGCCACGACACCTCGCCAAAGGAAAGACTAAGTCTCGACAGATTTAACGTGCTTCAGCCCCTCAACACGACGGGTACTTAGTAGCACTGGGACTTGAACCCACAGCATAACCACAAGGCTACTGCGGCTTTAAAATTTACTCAAATGGAATTCTATATTTTAATTTAAACTTGATTTATAAAGATTAAATTTTTTAAGGCTCTGATACTTTAGTTTATTCAATTCTAGCTCTCATCTGATTCTAAACATTATTGTGATTTAAATTTGATGAGAGTATCAGAGCCAAATTGATACTCAAGGGATCTCTTACATACCACATAATCATATGACATGTGTGACTGAGATTTCCAGAAAATCTATCGAATCCAGGAAGGATCGAACCCACAAACCTGCATTTAAGAGAAAGTGCGCGAACTCTAAGTCAAAGAGCCAACATAAATTACACGGAGAAAAAAGAAATACTCAAAAATGACTACATGGACATGCTCAATTTGAAATGAGTTTGTTTATATCAGATTTGAACACATGCCTTTACAAATATGAGACATTACATGTACTCAAAATTTCAAAAAATGGTTAATTAACACTATCAAACAAATTAAAAAGATATTCAGGATTAAAAAAGTTTTTTTAATATATTGGCTACATATTTTAAACACTGCGAGAAACGATGTTCAAAACTGAGAGAAAACAGCTCACTTTTGAATACTTCACATTCTCAAAATAGCTCCGATGCACACTTACTCAAATCTGAGAATCGCATATTCTCATATTGAGACACAAGTACATTCTCATTTTTGAACCTGTTACGGGATCAAATTTTTGAGAATGAAAGATCGATATGAGTATATAATGCACTCATATTTAAATATGTTAATGTATCAAATATGAGTTAAAACAATAAAAGGAGTATGTATAGCATTTATTTTCGGTACTGTTGTATCTAATATGAATTTTTAACAGAAAAATATTTATTAACCCAAATCTTAAGAGATTTAAAAATGTGATACCTGAGTTGTAAATTTTCACTTTCTACATCTTACGTATTATTTTATTTTCATTTCATGAAATTTTTACACTTAACTTTGAAATTAAAATTCATTTTACATTTATTGTTTGTAACAAAAAGGTACTCGCATATTATCGCGAAAGTGCCTAAGTTAAAGATAACTCGCCAAATTGGCAGTAACGATTTCGCATGTGTCCTACGCGCTGAATTAGCAACCATGTACTTCGTTTTATATAATGTCGCCAATACGGTGGCGACAATACGCAAGTATCAACAAAAATATTACTTTTCGAGAGAAAAAAATGCAACTATTATTTGATCACAAACTGCATGTCTTCGAACTTATACCGCAAATATAAATCTTTGAAAACTGCAAAAATAAATTAGATGTTATCGTTTAACAAATGTGTATGCATTTTGAACTAGTTCCAGAAGCAATTTGATTCATTATTTATATTTATGTTTCTCTAGAAGCATTATATTGTTTCCTTAAAATCATATACAAGCAGAAAATTAACTTTTATTTAAAAAAATTCAGCCCTTCAATAAAAAGTTATTAGAAATATCTAGGAAACATTATGATAAATAACAGATTTTTCTAAGTAAAAATTTCAAAACAATGCCAGAAAGAAATAGCTTTTTTACATATTATGTAACCTGAAGAAAAAAACCTTTTGACTAAAGTAACACTCATTAGGCCCAGGTGTGTAAGTACTCTTTATATCAATTGTTTTGTTTAAATAGAAACCTATCCACATGGAAATAAAGAAAATGCATTGGTATATTACCAACTAAGCTCGTTTTTTGTTAAAGCAACTGATTTTACACTTTCCTATCACCAAAGAAAACAAATATAATAGTTTTTAAGTTAATGATTTTTTAATTAAAATACTTAAAAATTTTAGTCCTTAGAAGAATGTAAAAACAACTCTAACAGTACATTTTTGCATTAACAAAACATTTAGTTTTTAACCTAATGGAAAGAGCTTTTAGAGAAGTTTTCAGCACCCATTCAGAAGAAAAAATAACATCATAAGGACCAATAGAATCATAATTTAGCAATTTTACTTGCTGTACAGAATTTTATTTTCAATACCTTTTTTCAATTATTCACTGTTAACAAGAAAAATAAAACAAACCAAAATCATATTGCTGAAATATTTATTCTGGAAATTGTACACATACATATATACATAAAAAATGAACAAGAATATAAGTGAAATTTTTTTTTTTTTATAAACACTATCTAATCCATATTATAGTCAACTCCATCCTTATTTGTGCAGAACAGATTATGTTTTAGTGTAATATACATTGTAAATATAGGAAAGTGTGTAAAAGTACATAAATAAACAACTTTTTAATTTTTTTTATCAAATCATGTCTTTGAGTTACAAAATGTGAGTGAAAATGCCTTTCAAACAGTGTTGTTTCAAATAAATTACATGTTAGGATATGCGAGTCATCTAAATTATTTACTGCAGAATTTATAGATAGCTGGTTCTGAAAGGAATTTTGAAAGTTCTCATTAGAGTAAAATTTTTACAAAGGTTGTTCATAATTATGTAGTTTTCGAAACGACTATCTACAAAATTTAGCATAACACATGTAGTGATATGCTATGCCTGTATGAGTATTTAGAACATAAAGAAAAAGCTACAATGTGAAACCAATGGTCTTTGGCAAAAAGTGCAAAATGTATGAAATTCATAGATTAATTTTATCCATAAAATATGTATAAAAAAAAATTCAGAGCTATATCAAAATTTAAAACAAATTATGAGTGGAAACATTAAAAATCAAGATTTGTACTAACAAGCAGAAATGAAATTAGTGCAAATTAAAAATAAAGCATTCATAATTTAGAAACAAGATAAAAGATTTAAAAAATACAATTTTTATAAATATTGTACGTCTACCTGAATTTCACATTTATAAAAACAACAGTTAAAAAAATACCACACATTGGAACAATATATACAGGAACTAATTTGCTCTCAGTACACTACACATTAAACATCTTTTAGAAGTGGTTTTGAAATCGCTGCAAAAATTTTGGCATCCTATAGTATTCAATCAATGATGATGGTCTCCCACTAAGAACTCAACATGACAATAATTTAAAAGATTGGCTTAATCCTGGCAAAAAAGGAATTACATTAAGAAGCAAAAACATAAGTACTTTTTTTTATAGAAAACCAATTAGAAAAATATGAATGCCAGGATTTTAAGAAATAGAACAAAAGGTATTTAGAAATGCCAAGAAAAAAGCAGAAAAAAATAAAATTGAAACTGGAAAAATAATAACTGCATATAAAAGAGTGGGGTGCTCAATATCAATTGTTATAATTTCTTACTAGTTCTATTCCAAAATGCAGAGTTAGTGTAAAAATGTAGTACAGAGGACCCCACGCCTTTACCACGATGACATTAATTTTCTAGTTAATCATTTTATTCTTATATTAAGATTTATTTCTTACTTTTTAGTTTGATAAAAAAGCATGTTTCTTAAAACTATAATTTAAATTAATTGTGCTTCAAATACGTCAGAC
>BMAO01027470.1:0-21436 GCA_019973975.1 Trichonephila clavata | reverse complement strand
TCTTTTGAAACAAGAAAAAAATATTCACAATGTTTTCCTGGCAGAAGTATTGAAGGAATATAGTGCATTTGCAGGCTCTTTTCCTTACATTCTACTCAATATTTAGCAGAGAGATGCGCTTGTATCGGGTTGTATTCGGGGTGGTACACCTTCCTGGAAATTTACATAGTTTTCTGTCTACTCTTCTCGGTGTTACATTTTCAATAACACATAGCGAATTTTAAAAAAATTAATTAGTAGATGGGAAAATATTTTTATCAAAATTATATTACTTATACTGGGCAGAATTTTAATCAAATACATATTTTAATAATCTATGCGATTCAAATGCTACTATAGTTTCATAGTTACCCTTAATAGTTTTGGGAAATCTAATGTCATGCAGTTTGTGTATAAGATGAAAGTTTTAAAAAATGAATAATATAAATAGAAAAATTTAGATTTTGACTTAGGAATTTCCATCATAAGAAAGCCAAAATGCACTTTTAATAAATTATAATGAAAACTAAAATATCCAATCTAGCTCCTGCGGACTGAAATACGGAAAAGTAGCATCAAAAGTTAAAATCAACTTTCCTGATGTCTATGTCCCTAATGAATACAGCCCGTCTAATGTAGATGATGAAGTAAGGCTCTATTTCCGGAAAGAAAAGGAAACTAATACCCATTTCTATTTCCTAGAAACCCAGACTGTTTCTGTTCCCAGACTGTGCATATTGTTAACATTATTTTATTCGATGGTATGAGACATATTCTTCCAGAGAGCTTAAATGAAATTCTACAAAATGGGAAAAATTTCTCAGAATTTTGAATTAAAGTTAGATTCTACATGTTCCTTCTCTTTTGTTAAAATATTTTCGACAAAGTGGAAAATGTGCGAAAATGTTTTACTAAATTTGAGTATACCGACATAAATGTCCCTACATTTGTATGCAGATTTGACAAAGTTTTAGAAAGGCTCTATTATGAGGAAATTTTAAAAAAATGACACATTAAAAGTTTATTTTAAAAATAAATATTTATGAGGAGGATTATATGCATTTTACATTGACTGAAAATACTTCAAGGCATTTGACATTATTTAGGTGTAGAAAATATTTTAAGATATAACACCTCAAGTCAATTCTGAATATAACGTTAAAAAGGACTAACAATAGTCTACAATTTAAATAAATAAATTCAGATATCTTAAGACAAACATTTTTTAGCTAAGGACAAGTATTTCAGGAATTAAGAGTGGAAGTTATTATTTCCGTACGAGTTGAAAAATTCGTATGGGAAATTAGCTTCAAAAATACTGGTGATTCATAAAGAAATTTATACTTTTCTAATGCTGTACTACAGCAACAATCAAAGTCATGCACCACCTCAGCAAACCGTGAGTTAGATGTACTCTTGAAGTTTGTGTCTCGCAACTGACTTAGGTGACGTTGGATAGCTACAGTGCAGCATCTGCGAGATTCCCCTAATATAAATATGCTCTGTGAAGTGTCCAGAAATAAAGCATTTGCCCCCTTCTTTTTTCTATCATGGGAGCCACTTTTTTGGATGTGGTAACTCTTTGATTGATGGTACAGTTGCAAGACGATATTGACACCTTCATTCTCCAATTGGATGGTACACCACCACACTGGTTGGCCAAAGTGCGAGATTACTTAGTAGAACATTTACGTCATCTATGGATTGATTGATCAGCAGACTACAACATGCCATTTACCCAATGGTCATCTAGAAGTCCTGCCTCAATAACTTCTCATATCTTCTTATGAAGGTACGTAAGGGATAAGGTACTCAGCTCTCCCTTTTTCTATTAATTTAGAGGAGCTGAAACAGCATATCACAGTTGCTATCGATAGACTTGATTCAGATACCGTAACACGCGTTTGGGTGGAAATGGATTGCCAGCTCAATGTGTTTTGTATGACTAAGGATTCGCGAGGAGAATATCTGTGACTGTCTCTAACAAAACTTCAAATAACCTATACAATTCTAATACTGGTAACATATAAAATCTTATATTGTTCTTGATTTATAGCGCATTGATATTGTATACTTCTTTATAAATCACCTAGTATAACATTAGATATTAGTCGTATGAAAATGAAGCATGTTTATTTGAATGATATTAAAAATAATATTAGTTTTACCTTGATGAGTGCCAAAAGTCATAAGATATCTTCAAATATCGTATTTGACCTACTTTTGTCCGGCGAACTCGAAGTTACATTGAGGAAATATTTATATATGATACTTCTAAATATGCCCACAATAGTAAAAATGATGCTGGAACTATATTTAACGCATACAATGACATATCGATCATATCTCATATATATTTGATGGGTAAGTAAATTAGTGTCTGTTAACCTAGAAATATAAAAAATACAAGAATTACAAGCTACGGACCTCGTAGTTTTGAACTTCGATCAAGTGTCAAGGATGAGACCAGAGCTGTTTTCTCCTCTTTGAACTAACACACCCCGCCAATGGAATATATTTAATGGGGCTCATGCTTGATTATCTATGTGACCGTATTGCTTGCTATAATTGTTCAGATTGTACCTCAAAAACAATAGTGAAAGATTTTCACCTGGTGACACTGCTATCACCAACTTGTGGTAAGCAAATAGTCACCAAGTAGCTGAATCGAACCACTTTCAGTCAGTTTTCAGTCAGTTTGACCAAAATACCTAGTCCATGTCCTAATAAAAACAGCCCACGACATTATGGAGCAAATTACACACTACCTTTTCTGACAACCTAGGTTCATATCTAAGTGAGCCACCCATCCGACATAGCGGTTAGCGATGCTGACTGCGTAGCACCTGTGTTCGAATTCAGAGAAGGCATGGATGCTTTAAAATGTTTTGTGCCTTTGTGGCATGGGGGTACTTTAAATAGCCGCCGAGCCACAAGTCCTTTCGAGAAGTTGAGGGAAGGGGAAGCGAGGTGGAAGGTCCCTAACGACCCCCGGGGATGTTCTCTCTCAAAATTGGGGTGAAGAACGATCCAAATCGTACTGTTACCTGCAAGATGCTCTAGGCTATGGCTAACGACAGATGTACAATTGAGTCCTTTGCCATGATGAATTTAGCATGCCTCGATATAGCACATGCCGATCAGGTGGCATTAGTAACAACAACATATCTATGTGAAGTCTGCGCTGTACTTGAACTCTTCCATTAGTCTTCCACCTTTGGCTCACATGCCACAAGTTGCTGACTCCTGGTCTGCAGCCGATGATCTGCTACTAGTAGATACTCGATTCGATTTTCTGTTTTCTTCTTCCAAATCACATCATGAAATTTTACTGAGCTGCCCTCACCGACACCGAGTATAGCAATATTTACATCAATTTACATTATTCCACAATTTTAAAAAATTGAAATTTTTGAATTTTATTGAATTTTTATAAAATGCTGAAATTCTTGAAAAAAATTCTATGAAATTTGAGATTTTTTAAAATTTTTTAGTCCTTTTAAAAGTTTTATGTCCTTAGATTATTGCAAACAGAAGTTAGTATGGATTGAAAAATCTGTTAACTTTGGATTTTTAATAATTGTTCTTCTAGTTAAACCTGGAAAAAACACAAATTTTTTAAATTTAAAATTTAGCATTTTTTAAAAAAATAGCTAGAGATCTAGATCTAAATCCATACTAACCATTATAGAACATATGTTTGGGAGTATCTACAAAAAACTTCAAGACTCTATTTTGAACAGAAAAAAAGCCTTAGGAATTGGAAAACACCTACATCTTTTCAAAATTAAATATCTGAGAAAACGCATTTAAAGTTTGTAAAGGCATAAAACAAAAAACATATTAAGCTTGTAAAGCTCTAATTTTTTAATATGTTATTTTTGAACTTACGTCTTACATCAAACACTAATTATTAATGAAACATTTTTTTAATTCAAAATATATTTTTGCATAATAATGATAGTGTTTGTTTCGACGACAGGTTATTCAGCCTTATATTAACAAATATTTTCACAAAAGTTTAAACATAAATAATTTATGTACAGCATAATAATGATACTAACTTAAGCAAACAATCTTCTGGTTTGCATAAATTTATTTTTTTACTTTAAATTAGGGAAGTTTAGCAAGTTTTAAAGTCATCCAAAGAGAACTCAATAAACATAATATAGTACTACTACATATTTACTATAATGTAGTGTGACACATCATGGAAATATTCAGTTTTGTCTGCAATACTTGTATTTGGAAGTCTTATTGGAGTATCACACACATAGTAAAGGGCTGGTTTTTCGATATATCATTTTCAGTAGTATTCCAAATATTGTTTTTCATATCAACTTGAAGAAGTTTCAGCCGTGGCCTTTTCTCAACAGGAAAAAAAACCAATGAAAAAGTTTCTAAGTTTTATAAACTATTTTTTAGAACAAAAATTGGCCTTGAAATCAATCTTAATTAAGTAATTAGGAGAAATAAAAAAAAACACCAAAACATAATCAAGCAGAAATAATTTTAGTAATGAAAATTGAAATTAATAACCATTTCACACTGAAAAAATGATTGGGCAAGAAAACATTAATAATTCATTCAATTTTAACCGTGAAAAAATTCTTTACAATGAAACCGAAACCAAACATAATCTCAGAAAACTTAAAAACTCATAAATATCTTAAATACTAACTTGTTAGCAGATCTGAAATTAAGTTTCAATCTTCCCAATGATATGAGTCGCAAGAAAATGCAAAAAAGAGTTTTTTCGGTATTATTGAAATTTGTAGGGTACTTTAGTACTTTTTTGTGTAGCTTTAAAATTGAAATACCGTGAAGGATGATGAGATATAAATGAATGGGTGAAGATGCTAGGACAGGGGTCATAAACCTTTTGAACCTTATGGACCACAAAGTAAATAATTTTATATTTGACAGACCATCAATATGAATGACCACCATTGCTATATTGTCACTTTTTACGTTTTTTTTACGTTTATCACAAGGAACATTACGAAAAGAAAGAACAAAATATCAACAAACTGAAGTGTTATGCCGCCAATTTACAATGGTTGCCAACTCTTACTTTGAAATGGTGCTCGATATTTCTGATAAGGTAGCTAAAACGTCAATAAACTCGAGAGAAATTTCGCTAAAAATGGTAGCTGAAATTAAAAAAAAACAGTATAATTTATATTCTATATATAAGTTGTGTTATTCATTATTGTTACTCATAAATATTTAAATAATGTCTCAGTTTTGCTGCGAATCCCCAGTAGTTCGTGGAACTTCAATTGTCAACTGCTGTGCTAGAAATGCAAATGATTAGCACTTAAGTACAATCAAGCAACGCAAGAGGGTGAAATGGCATTTGAAACTTTTTCAACCCGCGACTTTCGGATTAGAAGGCCAACGCCGGATCCATTGCTCTACAGGGACACAGCCAGCGCAGTTTCCTTTTCATATATGGTGTTAGACTATTATTTTTTTGTTACTATTTATTCATTAATTAAATAGAATTAATGAATTATTATTTGAAAAAACTGTACTAACATCAAGTATCATCCACTAGAAGTTTAAAAAAATGAATTTGAACTTAAGTAGATGAATAAAAAGTGTTTAATTAACAATTGAAAATTTGAACAAGGCATACATATATTTATATATATATATATATATGGGGGACGTGTGAACTAATATTAGGAATTGAAAAAATGATTTTCGAGAGAGAGCAACACGCAATCCATGGAAATTGCGTAAATTCCATTAATTAAAGTTCTAAAAAGTTTCGTGGAAAAAATTTTCCTCATAAATTAATGACATATTTAGTATATTGATAAACAAATCATTAACGAGTTTTGGCTGAAAGATAACAGATACTGAAAAAGATAACAACACATATTAGGATATGTATTATTAGAAAAAAATTCATGATTTTTATCATAAAAAGTTTTATATAAATCCTTCTTTAGTGTAAAATAAATTAATTAGAATTGTTAGCTTTATCATATTTTTAATGTATTTATTTCTAACTAAGTTTACATACATGTTATCTTGACTATGATAAAATCTAAAAAAAAATCTTTTGAATGAGTTTCAATGTGCCTAGTAAAAATTCTAAAATAAAGAAATAAAATAAGTAATCTGATTTTTTTTACTTGATATCTTCAGAGAATATTAATTACTAAAGGGTGGAATAATTTAAAGAAGATTTAATGATCAACTTCCTGTGAGCTCACAAACTTTATTTCTTCTTTTTAAAGCTTCGATTTTTAACTAAACCGTCTTACAAAATAAAAAAAGAAAGAAAAGAACAAGAAACATTTTAGATTAATTTCTCATGGAAAGAAAAAGCAAAGGAGTAATGTTTTAAAAAATAAAGTTGCATTTTAAAGATGACATATTTTGAAAACAATACAGAAGACTGAAAGATGAAATATTGTTTTAGATGTTATTTTATTTTAAAAATGTTTTGATTTACTTCCCCATTTGATTCTCTAGAATCAAATTTGTTTTGTTATTTTTATATAAATCTTTGTTGTCATAAAAAAAATTGCTTTATTCTTTCAAATTAAGACCTTTATCTAACTTTGAAGGTAAAGCACTATTGTGATTACATTTCTAAGAAGTATAGAACATTTTTTGTATTAAGTACATGATATTTGAAATCGAATTATTTAATGTATTTGACTACTAACCACATTTATTCGATACCATTTAATTTATTTTTAATAAAGGAGTTTAATATATTATATGAGAAGGAATCTTTTTTAAGATTCTTTCTGAAAGAATTTTATTTTATAACAGCCCATAACTGTACCCGAACTGCTAACACCACCTGGTGTGTGTTATGGTTTGTTTAGAAGTCTGTTCCGCCCTCGGTATTGTTGTCTTACGTGTGTGTGCGTGTTTGTGTAATATCCTTTTTATGTAGTTATTCTGATTCCTGTGATTTGATATATTCGTGGGCTGTCCACCCAAAATAAAAAAAGATTCTCAACCTACGTGGATGAGAGTATTTTCATGAGTGAGTGAATATGAACGTCGCACTGCTCAGCTACAAGAGGGCTCCGCGTAATTTTGAACCATGGTCAAGTGACGCGGACGACAACTCAGATTGCACCCACCTTTCCTAACTAGCACACCATACGAACGAAAGGACGTTTGAGCTCTCGAAAGATTTAACTTGCATCACTCCCCTACACGGCGGCTCTTCAATGGTATTGGGATTGAACTCATGACACGCTAGCCATGGTCCGATGCCTAGACCACTTGGCTACCACGTTTACGAGAGTATATTCATTCAAATACTCCAAAATGCATTGCTCCCCTTTTTGGTCCCCCTCCCTAGAAACTAAATAAATCTACATATGTCCTAATGCTTCATTGATTAAATTAGAAAAAAAAAATTCATTAATATTATAACGTTAATATTTAATCAAAAGGAAGTAACATAGAAAAAAAACCCACTTCATATGAAAGTGTTAAGTTTACTAAGTTTAATCCTACAAAATAAAAATCTGTTATATATTAATAATATAACATTATATATAAAAAAAATATAATGTTTAAAGCTTGCCCATCTAAATCTAGTGAGGTCCAGGTTTCCGGTCTTTTGAATAATTATAATTTATCGTTCGGTGGCGTTCCGGCCTCGTAAGCCCAGGATTGCGAGATGGATCTATCCGGCTAGAGTCGACAGATTTCCTGGATCGTAAAATCGCAGACACTCATGTCATATGATTATGTGGCATGTAAAGGATCCTTTGAGTATTAATTTAGCTTCGGGTATTCTCGGCAATTTTTAGCATCCTACAAGAGTTTGAATTGAATAAAATTCAATAGTCAGAATTTGGTTGAGGGAGCCTCCCCGAGCGAGAGAGAGATGGTGCCATCCATGAAATGGCTCCTAGTTTTTGGAATTTACCCTATCTGCAAACTGTTTAGCTTCCAAGTTCAGCACATTTGAAACAACCAAACAAAACAAATATATTATTTAATATTAGTTTTTTGGTCATCACGCAAGATTGACTTATAAATTATGGTTACTAAACTCTTTTCATATATAGAATTTATACTTAAAAATGAGGTATATGAGTTGCAGGTCAACATATTTGCCATTTTCTTAGATTTAAATGGTTTAAATGAAGACTCGTACGTTTAACTAAAAATTTAAAAAATGTTTTTAAGATTTTAAAGTTATTCTTTACGCAATTATATATTTTTTGTCTAGTTCGTTCTAGTCTAGAATTTAAAGTTTCGCCTCTTATGAGTTATAAATTAGGTTTTTTTAAAAAAAAGACTCAAATACTATCAATTTATTATTCTATAAATTTTATCCATATTCCAGAAAATTTAGATTCCGTCAAAGGTGATTCTAAAAGAAAGTTGTAGTAAACTGTTTTTCATATATTTCTCATAATGAAACTATAATTTTTATTTAAAATGTATATATCAGTTTAATGTCTAAAAAGTCTCTTGGTGTTCAAAATTGCGTGTTTTGTCGAATTTTATAAAGAGATCTGAACGAAATGTCAAACATTTTACTTTGAAACAAAGATGTATATCTTGTGTGTCAAATACGAAGTGCGTATACGTGAGGGTGATGAGAGCTAGTTGAGTAACTGGATTTATAAGAGCGTGTACCCAAATCCGAATTTCGTTCACCAGAACACCTCACCGAGTGTTTTGGAGTCTTTTTTTCAGCAATAGATTAAATAAAAATTCAAACAATAAAAATGAGTAACCATCAACGCATAAATGATGGAATGAGGTGGTTAATTGGGGTGAGCTAGAAGGAAACCAGTCACACACACACAACACACACACACACACACACACACACACACACACACACACACACACACACACATACAAATCCAGATTCATAGAAAATTCAGCTTAACCTCCATCATCGAGTTCACCTTATAGAAACAGGATACCGAACTTCAGGGTACCAAATACGTCGAAAAAAGGCTTGGACAAGGTCTTCCAATAGCCACGAAGACCAGAGAAGATCACCATTTTTCCATTACAGCGAGTCATATCAGGTCATAACAGGAGAGTTGAGTCATAGGCTTCTGAACTCTCTCGTGAGTTGTATAAGGCCACATGAACTCAAATTTCAAGGGCGACTGTTTCCAGAAGACTTCTGGAGAGAGGTCTGTTTGTAAAAAGACCTGTTGCTTGCGTACCTCTAAGTTCTGAGAACACAGATGGGTTCTTATAAAATAGTGCAGAGATCATAGAAATTGGAGCATTAATCAATGGGCAACCGTTCTCTTCACTAATGAGTCCCGGATAAGCTTGTATATCTATAAGAGAAGACCATATCCTCTATTAACCAATTTCTTTTATTCTGTTCTGCAGCTGCTGTTTCATAGCTTGAGACTCAGATGAGTGTTTCGCACTATCATGCTTGTGTATTACAACTGATGAATGGCTACTTTTTGGTTTTTATTGACCCTATGTGCATATCAAATTTCACTAAAATTTTCCCCGTTAGTTCTAGAGATAATCAACCAAATCTAAAAATTCTCTTAATTTTGAATGCCAGTGTAGATAAGAAAATTGATAGTATAGACAGCAATCGAAACCTTTGAGTCTTTTTCAAGTATAAACTCAATTTATCCTCCTTGGTTCTCTTGTATCATATGTGATACAAAAGTTTCATAATTGTTTGTGAAGACTGGACAGAAAAAACAAATTTGAGACAGGTTGCATCACATAAAATCCAAAGTGAAATACCTCATATAATTTCCTCCTTTAGTCAACACAAGACAGTGTCTGTCCATGATAGCGATTTCTAGTAACGTCTCTGAATCAAAACAAGATGTGTGCACGTCGTCGAAGTTAATTGTTTTTTCTTTTTTATATACACATATTAAACTATTTTTAAAATAGGCTTTTTCTTTGTATATGTTCACTTTACTACTTAACAGCAAAAATTTTTTTTCAGTGAAATATTAAAGCATAATGAAAAATGTGTCTGTATCATTAATGATACGATGAGACCCAATCACTTATGAACATACTTTTTAAGTCAATTTTGTTTCAATCTTTAGTTATATTTAGGTGGGGGGTGTTGAAGATTGATAGAAGTATTTCTTGTGTTAAAATCTTTAGTTGAAGTCTTTGATTTTCATTTTTATCCTTTTTTTCTGGTAATTTTTTATTTAATAAGTATTTTTTTAAAAAAATATTTGACACAGATGGAATTTTAGAGGAAAGGAATCGCGATGATTCTGATTTGTGTTCAAATTGGGGAATGAGAAGTGCTCGTCCTTAACAATTGTACAATTTACAGATTGCAAGGTTTTTCTATGCCTTACAACTACTAGAAATGGTTTCAAGGCATTTCACGAAAATAAAAAAATGTTATTGTAATAATACTACTAATTTGTACCTAAAACGCCAATAAAACTTAATTTTAATGTTGAATTTATGAATTGTATGCATTTTGTGATTAAAGACTAAGATTAAATTAATTACTTCATTCTTGCTTAATACTTAAAAAAATTCTGATTGTAGTGTCTTGTTCCTGAAGTATCACATGTGTGATACATACCCCCCAGCTTCTATAAATTTAAAAAAAATACTGCACTTTTCTACATCAGAGTGATCAAAACAACTATTTAAATACCTCTTACAAAATATCAAGCTTTTATTTTTGTCTCGGGTCTGAGGAGGTTAAAATAAAAAGTAAAAGAAATTTTAAAACCTCAAATCATCGTGAATTGTTTCTAAATAACTTGATAAATGTTCTCATGAACTTTCCTTTTAAAAATCTCCAATATCAAGAAATGTCTATCTCTTAAGTCATTGCGAGAAAAATAGACCAACACATTCAAAAATATAAAAAGTAAGTAAACATTGAATATTATTTTAGAATCTCGATCTCAAGTGTTTCTTATTTTTGAAAGAAAAAAAAACTCTTCCGCTTCTTTTAGTACTCAACAGAAGTTTCTGCCTTTCCACATTAAAAGCAACTGATGCCTGCTTATCTAGACCAAAGTAGTGCCACTACATCAGCCTGAAGGGAAGGTCATTTGCACTAAAAACTTACTTAGCAGATCGGCTCCCCCATTCCACAAAGTTAAGAAGAAAGAAATGAAAAATAATGTCTCGGAACTGTGCATTTCCTTGCTTTGATCAACACAGATTGCTTTCTTTTTCTCTCTATTCTTTCCTTTTTCTTTTACTTATTCTACTCTCATTTTTATAAAGACTGTGTTTGTGAGATTTTTATGTATGCCGGAATAAGTTAATGGTAAGATAAAATAAAATGGAAAGAGTCAATAAGCTGGCGCAGACAATGAAACCTTTATTTTTAATGGTAATGTAAAATGAAAGTTGAGTAAAAAATATTTTTCTTATATTATATGGAGGAAATTAATGATACTTATAGATTAAGTATAAATGATTTCACTTTACAAATAAAGACATAAAAGTTCATATATTTATCCCTCTTTGAAAGCTACAGAACCCTGACAGTTGCTATGGCCAGAATCGCTGGTAGACTAGCCAAAGAGAGTAGGGAGAATGGAACAACTACTGGCGTTTTACTCAGTTATCAAGAACTGTACCCTAATGAAAGATTCAGACTAAATATAACATGACGTATTCAACATATGCACCAATACTAGACACCAACAATATCTAGTCCTCTGCTGGAAATGAGATGTGACTGTGACTTCCAGAGTGCTCTGGATAGATCAACAAACTGCCACCTGAAATATTTTTCCTATCATATTTTCCCTTTTTGAAAGAAACGCAACCCTGACACTTGCTCTTGCCAGAATCGTTGATAGACTGGCCAAAGAGGGTAGTAAGAATGAAACAACTACTGGCATTTTACTCACTTATCAAGAACTGTACCCTAATGGAAGATCCAAACTAAATTTAACATGACGTATTCCACATATGCATCAATATCAAATGTGACTGTGATTTCCAGAGGGCTCTGGATAAATAAACAAGTTGCCACCTGAAATATCTTTCCTATCATATTTCTTCTTTTTGAAAGAAACGCAACCCTGACACTTGCTATGGCCAGGATCGCTGGTAGACTGTGCAAAGTGAGTAGTGAGAATTAAACAGCTACCTTCACTTCGCTCACTTATCAAGAACTGTACTCTAATGGAAGATCTAAATTATATGTAATATGGCATATTCCACATTTGTGCACTACAAAATTTAATGATCCACTAGGGAATTCCAATGATATATTTTGGTACTCCGATGGCTCAACTACAATATATTGCATTAGTATTCATACCTTTCCAGAACTATAATTGTAGTCCTTTACATTACTAGAAAAGGATCCCAGCAACAAGAAAACTTGAGATTTCCTCTTTAGTGTTCTCTCATATTTTCAGTCTTATTTCCAAACGTTGCAAAAGTATTACGACGTTGAGTTTCCCTTAAGATTTAAAGAAAGAATTTTTTCCTTATTTTTCTCTATCAACTTTTATTTTGTTCTTAGACGAAGTTACACTAATCATGAATACTTCATTACTTAATAAATAACTACTGTAACGCACGGTATAGTTCCAAGGCCGCCATTACAGTATTGTCTTGGACCGGACGTGTGACTGTACGAAGCACTGTAGTATCGTCAGAGAGAGTTTGGATCTGGACAATCGTGCGTTCCCCATTTTCAATGTCCAATCCTGGACTATGTAAACTTTACTTATTTTCTCTAAATGTTTGTCTTGTAATTGTCTAAGTGTCTGTTCTTTGTAACTGTGCTATCTTGTGTCTTTAAATATATTAATTTACCCCGAGATTCTATTAATTACTTTTGGTTACCCCAAGTAATGACGTAAGCGGCAGTTACACTACTAAGTATAAACACTTTTCCCTAATATTATCTTAGATTTTTAATTCTGAAAAGGAATCTAATACTTGTTTCAGTAATACTTATGATTTTTTCCGCATTAGCTCATTCTAAAAACCCTTATTAGAAGGAATTTCGCAACAAGAGATCTTGAAAGAAAGTAAACTACTTTTTCTTCTTTTTCAGCAACAGTTACATTTTACCTACTGAGAACAACAACTATCAAACAATATTGTATTAAAATATAAATCCCTATATAACTCAAAGCAAAATACAGTAATACCTCGGCTTATGCGAACCCTAGTTACACGAATTTTAAATCTCGTCGATTTATTTGTCTTCCCCCCCCCCTCACTAAATTAGAGCCAGAGCCGGTTGAAATTGGTAATGTGGTTTAAAATGTCAGCGATCTTCTGAAGAAAAAAAAATTAGAAATTGATAGAGAGAGTGAGATGACATTCAAGACACTACTGGATCTCCACAATCAAGAGAGATAAACTGATGAGTTCATAGAAATGCATGAGCAAGAGAAAGACAATGAAAATAAGGGAAAAAATTATTATTTTTGGAAGAAAAAAAATTCTTGAGCCCGAGGACTACTTTGTTAGATATTTTATGGAACCGCTTATATTAAAACAACTCGTATTTTGTATTTTTGTTATCTAAGTTTAAATAAACATTTTCTTTCTAAATTATTATTTTCTTTCGTCTCCGGGCTCAACTAAAAATAATTTGTGTGCATTTATATGCGAAATTATACCCCAACTTACGCGAATTTGACTCACCCGGTTATCACTCAGCCCCCCCCCCTCCTTTCAGGTAAATTTGGGGTATTACTGATAAATTTTATTATTTTTTCTAAACAGTTAAAAAGGCTTTGTTGAGTAACAAAATGTTGGCTGTAGAACTCGGAAAAATTATTTGTTACAACAAACAAACATAAGATTAGTATTACTACTCTTTTTCAACGTAAACCAAAAAAAAAATCTAGAAGCAACTGTCGCTTATAAAAACGAAGTTTGACTAACTGAAAGTGATGTGCCTCTAGGAAGAACTAATCGAGAAATGAAGATACAGGGAAAGAAAGTGAAAGAAATTGCTCATCGGAGTCAATAATTTTTTCCCGTTTTTCTCTCCTTTGACTTTCTATTTCTGTTGAAATTTCTTTTTATTTCCTTTCCTTCTTGCGGTTTTGTTCATTTCTATTCTTCCGTTCCGTGAACTGTGACTACAAAAAAGAGTGGAAAGGAACCCAAAGGGCAGAATTGGAAGTTGCGCAAGTAATTTTTTTAGAACAGTATTGAGAAACAGATTGATTTGAATGTGATGTTTTTAATTAAATTATTGTTGCATAAATATTTATCAGGAAGCCGATTATGCATGGAGAAGATTGAGGAAATTCTGGTTTTTAATTAGAATATTAAAATTGAGGAGAATAAATTACATTAAGTCTTAGTTTTCTTTATATATTTTGAGCACGAAAACGGAAATTCTATTTTCTACTATTCATAACTTTTATTGGTTTTATTTAATAAAAATGTGGACAATAATTTTCACATATTTTTAAAAAAAACTGAAAAAAATATTTATTTTGTTATATACTTATCAATTTTTTTGAAAATATTTCAGTCAATGATGTTTGGTAAAAATTGTACAAATGAATTTTACATTTTTAAGTAACAATTTCATTTTAACATATTCATATACATGTGTCTGTAAATATAGAATATATTAATAATTATTTAGCAGATGCCTCAAGGTAAGAAAGTGGTGATAAATAACAAAACAGAATGAATGAAGCCCAGTATTATTTTTTTTTTATAATAAAAAGGAATATGAATGCACATATTTAAAATCCAGATTCCTCAGCACGTTCCCTTCCACTTTGAAGAATTAAACTTAAAATGGGAAACAAGTTTTATGTTTCTACCGCAGTAAGTTCTTTTTATAAATTGCTCGAATTTTAGTGATACTTGTGTAGAAAAGTCTTGGAAATATGGTTTACATATTGCTCTATGAATATGACCTTAGAACGACTGGAGATATCCAGTATAAATATTTTAACAGTCCTGTGAAGAACCTGAAGGATACTGAGAAAGAGCTGTTTAAGGAATCCAACTATGTTTGGAACGTGGTTTTGAAAAAGAGTATATATATATTTTGAAAATGAGTATATATATTTTGAAAAAAGAGTATACATATTTGCGTACCACCTGACTTGGAATATACATATGAAAATGTTTTAAGAATATTATTACGAAGAAAAAATTATTTAAAATACAATTTTTTTTGTGCAAAAAATGAAGAAAGAATGACATATTTTCATGAACATTTTCTTTTTAACGGAAAAAGCTTCTGTAATAATAATATTTGCCATATACAATCTAAGACTTTTATACAGAACCTAAGCTAGGATGCTCAAAAATATATGCCTTAGAAGTGTATTTATCCGTGTTTTATTACATTCAACGTGCAAACAGTTTAACAAAAAAAACTTCGGTAAGTACTTTCAGCTGATCGTAACTCTGAAAATAAAGATGTGCAATGGTAGCCAAAATGTCAAGGTATCGGATCATGGCAGGTATGTCGTGAGTTCGATCCCAGTACCACTAAGACTCGCCGTATAGGGAAGCGATGCACGTTAAATCTGTCGAGAGTTCAAATGTCCTTCCGTTGTTGTAGTGCGGTAGTTAGGAGAGGAGGGTGCCAGCTCAGGTGTCGTCCTCGTCACTTGACTATGATTCAAAATTACGAGGTTCGTCGCAAAAGCTCTCGTGTAGCTGAACAGAGCGATGTTAATATTCATTCACTCACTCACTGAAAATAAGCAAACTTTTCAAGAATCTTACTTCAGGCTTTGTATAGAAGTCTTATTATATATAAGCAAAAATTATTGTTTTAAATCATTTTCCATAGAATGAGAAAGTTTTAAAAATATGTCATTCTCTTTTCATTTTTTGAAAAAAATAATTGCATTTAAGTATTTTTTTTTTATTGTAGTAATATCCTTAAGACAATTTTTTATGTTCATTCCATAATTCAGGTGACGCTAAATTTCAAAAAAAATTATTCATCTATACCAATTTTAAAAATTGTAGTTCCTGACGTAATACAGGATACTTGAGAAAAAGATGAAACGAATATGAGTGGAATGGCACGCATGAATGCATTTGAAGGATGTTCGCATAAATTGCAACTGACTCAGAAGCCTCGCAACTTAAAAGAATAACATCCTTTTTTTTTAACGTCGAAGTATAGAAGTAAGGGGGTACTTTTTAATAACAACAACTAATTCATGTCCTTCGAGCACGAGATGAAAACGTTAACTGAGATGCATTCTCTGTCATAAATGCGATTTCCTTCTCAGCTAGCGTTAATTCTTTTTGAGAAAATGCCGTGTGATTTCCCCTGAATTCTGACAAATTCTTTTGAGACTCCGACTCAGGCTCCAAATGAGAGAGAGATAACTGTAACAAAACTCTGTGCAAGTAACCAGATGCACTATCAATGTTTCATTAGCGCTAAGCGGTTTGCAAGCTGGAAATGCAAATTCAATTAGATTTTTGCCATTTTTGATTTCCTCTGTATTAACTCATGCAGAGACCAGGAGGATATCGATCGTATATGTTCAACCAATATCTTTAAATTAGAAATTAAACCTTGCAGTTGGCACAGAACAGGGAAGTTATCGTAGCTGCTGGTTTCTATAACGCAATGTATTTTCTTCAGTTTCTCCATTCATAAATAAAGCATTACCATTTGCCCACGTTGTTTCAGTAACAGAAGCAAGCTGTTCTTGGCAAAGCAGCAGATGCAGCACTGAAATTCCTGTATCTATATATACATAAATGAGATTGTCTTATCATTTCTTGAAGTCCGAATAACTTCATATCTTGTTTTTAGAAGAGATTCAGTAGACTACATTAAGAGCAAAATATAGCTTGAATCGAATATCAGCATTATAATCAGGAAAATGTCATGTTGTTGATTTCAAATTTTCTTGCCTAGTGCCGCCTTCTTTGTGCCACAAATACCATTTCAGCACCCTTTTATTTCCAACTTGAATTAAGCTTCAATTATAAAAAGTAGGTGTTGTCATATAAAATTTCAACGTTTTGTCACAGTGACCTTAATAAAAAGAATATATAATTTTAATAATCAGCCCCTTAAGGTATTCGACTACTTGCGAAAACTATGTTTAAAAAAAAGAAATGGAGATATGGAGGGATCTTTTCGTTGTTTTTGGATTTTTTAGTGCATTTTAAGAAAAATATGCTAACATTAATAAGAGAAAAAAAGTTATTATTACTAAAATGGGGAAAAAACGGGTAAAAATTTACAAAAAATAAACAAAGCCCATTCTGTTCCAATATTTTATGAAAATTTTCAATTTTCAATTCTGATGTGTTGCTATGTTATTCATTTTTGAAATGTCTTTCAGGGTAACAGATATTTTAGTTTTTACAAAAACTAGAGCACTTTATCATAGTTATTATATGAAATTGTTTAAAAAAACAGTGATTATATTAACATAAGGGACTGTATATTTTGTAATAAAACAGTGATTGATAAATCTGAAGGTTAAAAAACTTCTGGTATTATTCAAAAAATACACAAAAAAATTTCAATTAACTATTTTCGAAATTTTTTTAGCAATCGCTGTCCCCGTTTGACCATTTCCGAAAGAAAAAACACTTTTTAAAGTATATCTTGCTTAAAGTAACGGCATCTGTTTTATTAAAACACTTGTAGTTTTTGTTCCAGTGAACGGAAAATAATAAACTTGGTATTTTTATAAAGCTAATAAGATGGTATATAAATAAAATTATAACATTTGTCAATTTTTGGCAAATTTACAATTTTAGGGTAGTCGGATACCTTATTGTTCGAATAGAATGTGTAAAATATTTTGTTGTATAATTTCATTATTGATCTTTAAATATTTGTACTAGCATTCTATACAAATATTCCAATGACTTTTTTTACCGATATTTTTACTGAAACATTTGTATTGTTTATGCATATATATTATATAAATATATGCATATATATATATAATTCGAGTTATGTCATCTTAAAACCTTTTTAATTTTTAATGGTCCTGAGACCATGCAGGACTTCCGCATAAACAATTAAAGGTCAGCTTATCTGTATAACGGGATATAATTGTAACTTTATCTCTTTAAAATTAAAACCTCAGCATATTTAAATTAAGAATTGCATGACGAACCTCATACAGTTATCTGGGCCAATAATCAAAGACATCCTGGGAAGTCATGTGAATTTTTGAACTTCCGGTCTGTGTTAGTATAAAAGCAGAGATTCTATAGCAAATGCGTACCATTCCTTATATTTATCCTAATACTATGCTAATATCTGTTACTGCTTATATGTGGTTTTATGTTCTTTGTTTAATCGTCTCCTAAGTGTAATAAAAAAAGTGGAGTATCCTGCATAGAAAAATGATTCCTCGTCAATCCAAAATCTTCTACACTCATTTCTACTCTTGGTCAAATAATCAAAGAGTTAGTTACAAGAAATCATAGTCTTACCACACAACTATTATATATATATATATATATTACAAAAAATAGTTATAAACCTAAGATAACTATAGTCATGATAGAATAGTCTTAGCCACAGTAGTACTAGAGTATATATATACACTCTTTGAACTCAGTTTGATCATTTTCAAAAATACTATAAAGCTGCTTTTCGTTAAATATTTGATTTAATGGATTGTAATGCTTAAATTGATATACTTATAAATCTATTCCAACTTTTTTAATAAAGCCATGGAATCGAAATTGAAAATTATACTTTTATGAAGATCTTTTTCCGTATTTAATACAAAGAAGCAATAAATCCTGATAGCTGATCATATCGTTCATCAAAAATTCCCCATTATTCTTTTCTTTTAATATCAAATCAGATAAATTGATTTCATCCTTCTTCTTTATTTTCCTTTTATATATATTCTTTTTTTATATTATTACTATCTCCTCAATTTAGAACTGCACTTTCATGACAGAAATCATCACGTTTATGACAGAATTAATTTACATAGAAAATGAGAAAACTTTTTATCTTGGAAATTTGATATTTTTAATTTAAGCTAACTGCTTTTTAAAATATGTGAAGTTATTGACAAAAAAACTTCGTAATTTGGAATACGATTATAGAACGAATTCGTTTCTCATTTTAAATCTTACACTCATTCGTTAAGGTACCCGACTACCCTAAAATTGTGAATTTTGCCAAACGTTGACACATTTTTTTAATGTTTTATAGGCCATTTTATGAGCTTTATAAAAATACCAAAGTTCATTATTTTCTGTTCACTAGAACAAAAACTACAAGTGGTTTAGTAAAAGCAGATGCCTTACTTTAAGCAAGATGTCATACTTTAAAACGGATTTACTCGAAATGTTTTTTTTCGAAAATGCTTAAACGAGGACAGCGATTGCTCAATAAGTTTGAAAATAATTAACTGAATTTTTTGTGTGTATGTTCTGTATCATAGTAGAAGTGTTTTGACCTTCAGATTTATCAGTCTGTTTTATTACAAAATTTACAGTCCCTTATGTGATAGTAATCAATTTTATTTTAATCAATTTCATATATTAACTAAGATAAAGTGCTCTAGCTTTTGTAAAAATTAAAATATCTCTTATCCTGAAGATCATTTCAAAAATGAATAACATAGCAGCACATCAGAATTAAAAAATGAAAATTTGTTCATAAACTTTTGGTACAGATGCGCCGCGTTTATGCTATTTTTTGTAAATGTTTACCCATTTTTCTTAATTTAGTAATAAAAATTTCTTTTTCTATTCTTAATTTTAGCATATTTTTCTTAAAATATACTAAGCAAATCTGATAACAACTAAAAATCCCCATATCTAATTTTTTAAAAAAAAATGTTGTTGCAGTAGTCTGATACTTTAAAATGATTTGTCTCGCTATTTAATTTGTTCATAGCAGCTTGTATTACTCTTCATATACGTGGCAGTGGGAGCCTAGCGGTCATGGTAACATGACTCTTGGCTAGATTGTCATGAGTTCGAGCCCAGCACCACTGAAGACCCGCTGTGTAGGGGAGCGATGTATGTTAAATCTGTCGAGAGCTCAAAACGTTCTCCAGTTGGTGTGGTAGTTAGGAGAGGGGGTGTGCCAGCTCAGGTCGTCGTCTCACTTGAACATGGTTCAAAATTACGATGCTCATCGCCAAAAGCCTTCGTGTAGCTGAACATGCAACGTTCATATTCACTTACTCTTCATGTATATAAAATAGAGTCTTGATTTTGGACTCGATTTAAAAATTGCTTTTTATAAAACTCTCAAACGTGTCAACTATGCTACTCCAGTTTACTCACATGAAGTTTTTTTAGTACTTCATCAAAGTTTGATCAATGTAAAATTTCTGTTGTTAATTAAATCTGTAGTGAAAAATATATGAAACATATGAAATTAATTTTTATTTTAAAATAATTTTGAAAAATTTTCAGAAATTCTGCAATTAATTTCAATGAGATGACAAATAATTATTTAACATATTAACATATGTAAGAGTTAATAAAATAGAAAAAATGAGTGAAATTTATTAACGTTTTGCACTGTAAAGCAACCCGATTCCTATTTACTACGAATTTCGCAATTTTGAACCATTTTCGAGATGATACATTAGTTGATAACCCTCTTACCGAATTTACACAACATGCTAATACAGGGGTGGCCATACCGCGGCACGCGTGCCACAATGCGCACGGTGGAGTTGTAACAGTGGCAAGCGAAGACTTACTAAAAATTTAAAAAAGATTAACCAGGTTTGAACAAAAATTAAAAGATGAACCATTTTTCAAAATTAAAATTTTTTTAAAAGATAAGTAACCATTTTTTACAAATTTAATTGAAGTGGGATTTTCTCAAACAAAAAAAAATCTCAAAATTCGCTAGTGAATAAATGTTCTGTGCTACTAACATATAAAAAATAAATATCACACAAAAATAGCTGTTGTCCGCTTATAATAGCTTATTTTGTTAGCACCTGTTAGATCTAATTCTTGTATCAATGACTTAGTAAAAAAGTAATAATTCAAATGCCACATTAAGTAAGTATGAGAGTTTAATTATTTTGAATTGAATGATTTAAGTTGCTCATTTTTATTTTATAGCAGCTAACCTAATTGATCGAACTTGTAAAATTTTATGAACATAAATAAATTTAATTTTGTACTTTAGTCTTATTTATATTATTATATGACTACATAGATTTGCATTAAAAATTGCGCAAGATGCGTAAAAATCCCACAAAAAGCCTAAAAGTAAGACTTTTTCAATTTCATATTTGTTTGCTGGAAAATTTGGAAGTGGCACGCCTAATTATTTTCATCAAATTGTGGCACTCTTATCGAAAAGGTTGGCCATTCCTTTGATAACGGGAAGAGTTTGAACCTCGATAGATTTAACGTGCATCAGTTCGTCCACACGACGGTTCTTCAGTGGTACTAGAGCTCGAATGAAGTGCCACCCTCGAGTCCTTGACCATGACCATTAGGCTACCTAGGGCACTATAGAAGATGAGAGACATTACGCTTAAAATGAATAATAATAACAGGACTGCAGCTTTAT
>BMAO01027469.1:0-90238 GCA_019973975.1 Trichonephila clavata | reverse complement strand
AAAATTGACAAAAAATAGCATAAACGCGGCCCATTCTGCACCAAAGGTTTATAAACCAAATTTTCAATTTTTTCAATGTAATGTGTTACTATATTATTCAGTTTTGAAATGACCTTCAGGATAAGAGATATTTTCTTTTTTACAAAAACTAGAGCACTTTCTCTCGGTTACTATATGAAAATGCTTAAAAAGACAGTGATTGTATTCACATAAGGGACTGTAAATTTTGTAATAAAACAGTGATTGATCAATCTGAAGGTTAAAACAATTCTACTATTATACAGAACTTACAGAAAAAATTTCACAGTTAATTATGTTCAAAACCTTTTTAGCAATCGCTGACCCCGTTTGATTATCTTCAAAAAATCACATTTCTAGTAAAACACGTTTTTAAGTATGACATCTTGCTTAAAGTAATGGCATCTGCTTTTACTAAAACACTTGTAGTTTTTGCTCTAGTAAACGGAAAATGATAAACTTGGTATTTTTATAAAGCTAATAAAATGGCCCATAAATAAAATCAGAAAAAAATTGCCAATTTTTGGCAAAATTCACAGTTTTAGGGTAGTCGGATACCCTAATTTGAACATGTACTATTAATTAAGTAATTAAACAAATAAATAAGAGTATTTTCATTTGTATGGGGGTAGAGTGCGATTGTTGCATATGTCTAGTGACTGTGTTTTTAATTCTTTTAGTATCTAAAATAGTGCTGCAATACAATCAATAAATTTTTCAACAATGCAATAAACTTTGAAATAATGGGGTAGTCCCGTATTACGAAAAACTACAGAAATGTAGAAGTTACACATTTTAGATTTCTCTACCTTTAGTTTCATCACATTACCAAGGCAGGTTAGTGTTTATGCTCGTGGCCCGGAGTGTCATGAGTTTGAGCCTTATGCACGTTCGAATCTGCCTACTTATGCACGTCAAATCAGTCGTGGCTCAAAGTCCTCCCATTGGCGTGATGTGGTAGTTGAAAGAGGCGCGGCTGACGTGTCGTCCTTGTTACTTTACCGACGTTCGAAATGACGGATTATGTTGCCATTAGCACTCGTGTTGCTTTGTAGTGCGACGATAATACACTCTCATTCCCTCTACTTTGGTATTGTTTAAGGTAAAATTAAGATATAAAGGGTTATAGGTATGAGATACTTACGAATACCAATAGACTATAGTTTGATAACTCTTCCTTATTATACTTTTGCGATTCAAAATTTGTAGACCTTTTTCTATCGCGGACTTCATTCGTTAAGAAACAAAGACTGAGACCGCTTGAAAATATAACTTTGAGTGCCCCTGCATCTAAAATCTGAATACCGATAGCGAATGGCTGTAGTCTCCTGAATTCATGACGATAGCGTTCGTAATAGTAATTAAAGATATAAAGTTCGTGTATGTTGTTCATTGGAAACTATCAGACGTTCTGATATTAAGGCCTTAAGGGGAAAAACAATTCTTTAAATTGACAAATGTTTATGCAATAAACACTCACTGATATTTTTCTTATTTCCAATGGCCAGGGTTACAAAAGATCACTACACCACAAATGGTAATGAACACAAACAAAAATAGACAAAACAAACAAAGTAAGAAATATAAACTTGGCGAGAAAAGTCTAAGAACCCATTAAGTCCCTAACTTGCCAATAAAAGCCACTCAAAGAGGAACCTTTAGTCCTGGGCAGCGGCGAGTGTGGTCAGCATCCACGTCCTCCCAAATATCACAGAGTGTGCAGAAAGGGGCCTGTGCAACATGAAATCGATGAAGATGTTTGACGAAACTCAAAGCTGCTTTACGTCTTTGCCACATGGAAACATCTTTAAGATTATTCCACCAGATCTTATTGGAATTTCTCTCTGTGTATTAAATTGAAGTGAGAACACTCAGTGGCATAATGGAATAAATTTATCTTTTATATTTTTATGGTATAGAGAGAGCGTAAAAGTAGTTTATTTCGTTAAAATTTTGAACTTTGAAATGAATTGGGCTATATCTTCGAGATTGAATCTAAAAAGGGGGAAAATTCCCCCTTTTTTCCTACATTCTCGATTGTATAAATTAAAAACAAATATTTATTTTAGTGATATTTTAAATATTGTACAAATAAATATATATATCAATAGTGAAAAACTAGATTATTGCTTTGATACTTGGAACATTTTCTGAATTCTGTTCGAAGATCTGAAACTCCATTTGTTCAAATTATAGGAAGAGGGATCGCAATTCAGTCTTTCCTATCTCACGGTTACAGCGGAGTGGTCATCTTTTGAAAATATTTTGTAAAACATCCATTTCCCTAATTAGCAATCCTTTGATATATTTGTCAGAAAGGATTTCGAAACATTTCCGCAAATCAATCATAAGAACTTCGAACGCGCCATTTGCTCGTTCCGAACGAATCGAAGCTGCAATAATCAGTCACCATTCCAAAAAAATGAACATTATTATGAATTCTCGAAAATAATCTGAAATAAAAAATGTATATATAAGTAAAGCAAACAGACTAAAAATTAAAATGAGAAAAAAATTAGTTCTTTCAAAATAACTTCTTGGGGATGGAAAAAAGACCCCTTCCTACATACCCGCACCCAAGTTCTCACACGGTAGCATTTATTAATAAGGCGTGTCAAAAAGCAAATTCAAAGCTAATTAAAATAGTTCATCCGTATGAAATCCAAAGGGGTGTAAACTTTTCAAAGTAACTTGTGTGAAAATATAGTTCTTTTTCGAACTGTTTTTTTCTTTCCGCCCAGTCTGAGTGTTAAATCTTAATATCTTAAGCCGGCTCCCTTCTTTCATGGTTTGGTGCCTTAACTTGCTCGGAAGCTGTTACTGCTGCGGCAATCTGTTACCACTTCTTTCAGCCGCCGTTTTTATAAGCATTTTCCTTAAGTCTTGGTTTCATAAAGTGGAATTTTAATGCGATGTGGTTCTGAATAATAAGGGTACATGGGATCGAAGCATTGATACTGATTTAGGCGTAGTCAGGATTGAAGGGAAAAAAAATGATTTCTGATTTTTAATATTGAGGAATGTTATCCAGAATACTGTAATACAATGCTAATGAATAGCCTATACTGTTTGATGTGGACGCCTTTTATTACAATTTTATAAAAATCTGACAGTTTATCTATCGGTATAGTAGCCGAATATTCATGGTTAAAAACTCAAGTCAGATCGAGTGCAACTGAAGAACTACCACAAAAAGGGATAGGTGCACGTTAAATCTGTGCAGTTTATGTCTTCACTTTGGCATGGCTTAAAAGTTTAGAGAAGGGCTGATAAGATAAGGGCTCGATGGAGTGTTGCCCTCGCCATTCCTTCGAAGTTCAAAAAATTACGAGGTCTTTCATCAATAATCTTCACGCTGCTACCGACACTTTATCTGTATTTTTAAATGTAAATCTTTGAAAAATTAGTTTCAGGGGTAAAATAAATGTTTGTTGATTCTTTTCAATTTTGAAAAACAGATTTCCTCTCTGTAACCACTTTAAATGATTATTCTTATTCATTACTTCTAAAATAATAAAGTGACAGTATCTTTGTAGTACATATTATGTTGTTTAAGTGCGATAGATTTTAACGTGCAATTTACCTGCACCTATACTTTCAGACTACAATTTATATATATATATATATATATATATATATATATAATTTTTAGGTATATTCTCCGTATAATGCGCTTTCTTTTTTTACGAAGAAACCTGAAATGTGAAATGAAAAAAAAAATGTTCTTATTTTTTGAAGTTTTGATATAGTTTGTGATTAATTAATGTTGTTGACGACACCTGTCTGACGGTGTCGAATCGAAACTTCAAGATTCATTGTCATAAAAGGCTCGACATATGCCTGTCGTCAACCGTAGCTTTGAGTAACATAAGGTTGACTGGGTGATTCGGCTTGGTCAAACCCCAATTTTGTGGCAGATAACCCTGGAGCTGGAGTCAAGAGCCTCCCACCCCTCTTCCATCAACCTCAAAAGAGGGCTATTTAGAGTACTCCCATGCCTTAAAGGCAATATACATTTGCAAACATACATCCCTTCTCCAGGATTCGAACCTAGGCCCTACGACACAGCAGTCAGTGTCACTATACGGGATGAGTGGCGTGAGTAATCAATTAAAGAATGAAATGAATATAAATCTGGCATAACTAAAGAGTCATTTTAAAATGTAGAAAAATGAAAGGATTATATATATTTATTTATGAGTCAGAGTAACATTGCGGATGAAAAGATTAAACATTTTTCGGTGTTGTGCCTAAAGGTATAACTATTCATGCTATCCCCAGCTAGCATACAGATACCTTTCTTATCGACGGGGGGGCACATTCTAAAAAAACATGTAGACGAAAACGCCGAAAGATAATCTTTATGGTAGAAATTAAAAAACTATTGGTCTATAAGGGTTTGAATTCCCAAAACTCATCATTGTGTACGCCCCTGATTCATCAATAAGGAAAATTTATGATGTCAATTCTTTTAAATGAACATAATGTATATCTAAGCAGAAATCTAATATCCTAAAACTATCATTTTTATATGCAGCGTATAAAGTGCACCCATAAATTTCCATCTTCTTTTTTGTGCTAAAAGTGTGCTTTATACGCCGTATTATGTGGTAAGTACCTGTATTTCTCTACTAGAAAAAATATCAATTGATATGAAATATATGGTTCAACGAGAAAAATAGAATTCTTTTGACCCGAATCATGTTGATGTATGGAATAATTAGTAAATTTTGGTATTTATACACTGAAATAAAAGATTCATGGACACATTTTGTGCTTATAGTTGGAGAATATAATAATTTATCAAATTCAAAAAAATTTCAAGTGGTTATAGCTAAGGGCTCAAATCATTTTGCATTGGTGGTGTATATATTTGAGTACTCAAAGGAACTTCGAGCACACGGAAACGGTGCATAATTTTTAATTGATTCTTAATAGATAGGCTTATACATTGTATGTCTTATAAAAGAAGTATTTTATAATGAGATGTTGCTTCCTTCAATTTGATTGAGTAAACTACGCACTAGAACACGAAGTTAGGCTTCTGATTACAGATTTTTAATTTTAAGGAAATTTTAATTTAATAATTGTGATTTGTCGGTTAATTTTAGGCAATACTTACTCTTACAGAGTCTAAATTTTTCAATCAACATTTGTTACCCTCATTGTGAATTGGGGCATTTTAGTTACGCAAAATTTAGGCATAAGTAAATGCAATTTACACCGTTATTTACACGTTAATTGTTAAAAAAAGTAATAAGTTTCTTCCATTTCATAACTTATTCTGTTCCTAAATTATATGCAAAATGATAAATGCAAAAATAGCTAAAGTTTCGAACTATTGTTATTGGCTTAATCTCGTTTAATATTTCATTCCTTTTAAAATCTCGTATTAAGTAGCATTTTAAATTCTTACATACGTTTATTCCTTAAAAGAAAAGTAAAGAATAATACTTCTTTAAATTTTGTGGTGTGGATTTTTAACCACAGTGGATTTTACAGAAGATGTTTAAGTGCTCGTTTCCGATATTTAAATCTTATTTTACGCGTTCGGACATAATAAACGCCTCCGAATTCATTCCCTCTTACTACACTTTTCAAGTTGATGGCATTCCATGAGGCAGTTATTAAGACCACTACCATAATATTGTGCATGCGGTTAAATATAATGCCAATGTCTCAGGAAACTTCCTACGTCATATTCTTCAATAAAATCACGGAAAGAAGGATGCAGACATTTCCTCAAACCTAGAAACGATGCGTCCGCAAATTACCCGGTGTATTAAAACCGGACGTCCATAGACTGTCATGCTGTTGATTTGACTAGTCCGGAAAACGGTGAAGAGATTGGTTTGTATTCTTACTGCTTTCACCAGACTGGCTGTCAAAAGATGTGGAGAGAATTTATATAGAGAAAATGCTGCGGTAATAATTGATGAGATGGAATGACATACATGACGTCTAAGGCAAGGTTTCAAGTTCCCCTTTTCTGTTAACTGTGATAAATTCAGAAATAACTGATATCTGACATTTAGGCTTTCTAGGGTTAGAATGAAGTTGATATCATGAAAGCAGTAGTCGTATTTGAATTCTGTTAAATAGAACACAGTTTATAGTGATTGATTTTGAAACCTTATTTAAAAGGAAACGATTTTAATTTTATTAACAAATGAAAAATATTGTAAATTAATATAATTAAATAGTTTTAATGACTCATTTAATTTAGTGATATATATTTTTTCCATTAATTTCTTTTTTGTAACACTTGTTGAATGTAATTTATATAAATCTTGATATTTTTAATTTAAAAAAAAGTTTATTTTCAGTGTTTTTATATTTTTTTGCTCTGATGGAAGACATGTCTATAACGAAATATAGGTTATTTGGAATATATTTATGGCTTTGTAAAAATATTTTTATCCTGAATTATTATAAAACATAGTCTCATATCAAGAAAAAGTTGTTGATCACTTCGAAAAGAAGAACTATTGAAATGTATTATACCGTAAGCGAAATTCGTCTGGTCAAAATATATCGCCAAATAAAAAAAAATCGCTAATTGCTGTTGTCGTCTCAGCACATGCGGGTAGACATATTTCCGCTCGCACTTTTTCCGTATTACTACGTCGACAAATAACTTGGCAATGATTAAAAATGATTGGTACCGTATTTTAAAACCAAATGCGTGTACTTGAAAGAAACAAAAGGTATAATAACAGCTACATTATTAATGCGTCCAAAATGCTCTTATTGCATTAAAAATCGTGGTAAGTGTATTTTTGTACAGACAACTCAATTTATGTTCTCGTGAGTACAAATCTAAATGCCATCCTGCAAATTTGTTTCATTTCTTGTTTCGGCAATTGTAAAGCTAAATAGTTTTTCAGGTACACTTACACATTATCTAAAAACATTCCACAGCATTCTGTTTTGTAGAAAATATATCCCCAATTTTAATCATTTTCCCAAAGAATATAAATAAATAAAGTACAAAATACAAACAATGTTCTTATTTTCAAGCTTTGGTAATCAAGAATATTTAGATCTAACATGTGCGTGAATGATAAAGCATATATATATAAATTATTTTCGAGCATGTGCGAATCAAACATGCTTTGGAATGGATTTTCATTGTTGGCTGCATATCTGAAATTTGAAAATGTTTTTTGATTTGACTAAATCGGTCGAAGGTATAGTATGTACTGAATTATTAAACAATTTTTCCATCTTATCTCTTCAGTATTAGAGATCTTTACATTCAATGTAAGGAATTCACACTATTTCTAAACTACATTATGCCTGATGCATCTGTTTGTGTATAAAAACTACTAAAAACTTGTCTGATTATCAGTAGCGTAAGGAAAATGTTAGGACCCTGTGCTAAGTCATGTTTTGGGCGCCGTGCTGGATCTTATAACGGGTACGTACTTGGCATCAGTCAAACTTAGAAAGCAATAATGAAGACTCGGTAGTTTTTAGGTTTCTTGCTTATTTTTATGAAAATTTATTGTAGTTAACATTTCATAAAAAATAAATAAATCATGATTTCGCCCCAGAAATCATACCTCAAGTAGAAATTCATAAACATCTGTAACTGATATGGATGTTTCGAACAGACTATAACTTGTTAAGCGTTATTCCCTTGAAAATAATTGAATTTAAAATTTTCCAAAAATAGAACGTACTGTAAACGTGTGAGTTTATCAGAAAGCAAATTTACAGCAACAGCATGTAGCCCAGAAATTAAAATAAACAATACTAGTTACATTTCGAATTTTTTCCATTATTTACTTAAAAACAAAATTAGTACTCTAAAAACCTACAGAAAGCTCGCAGCAATTTTTGAACCAAGCAAATGCATTCCAACTTCAACGCTTTTTGGTTTTTCAAAACCCGAAGAATATTGAAAAGAAAACTTATCTCGACTACCTACTTGAAGTGCACACTTATTTTTATCAACGGGAAATAGTTCCTTGAGTTTTAGGAAAAAATTCTGGCTTTTTTAATGAAAGAGGTTGAATCGCAGGGCATTTCTGTGTCACCGTCATTGAATATGTAAGAAAGAAAGTCGCGAAAAAGAAATAAATCAAGATTTTGTTTTCTCGCGTTTGCTGAGGAAGGCCCCACTTCCTTTGGAAAAAAAGATGAACATATAAATTTCTTATCTTTAAGAAACAGCTTGCCCTCTGTTTTTCATAAAATTCGTTGCGCTTTAAGTTTTCTTCGACTTCGTTTCACTTTAGTCGTAAAATACTGAACTTCTTTCAGACACTTGGTACTTGGTAGAGTTTAGTTGCTTTAGACCTAAACTGTGTTGCGGAAGAAGTAAGGAATTTCATAAAGTAAATGTGTTCAGTATATTTAATTTCTCACTTAAAAATAGTTATGAAATCACAAATATGCTATAACGGCAGTTGTGTTGTATTAAAAAATGTCGGAAAAAAATGACATAACTATTGACTAAACTCTATTGATCATTCAAGTTTCCTTTCATTTTTAATTGAATTAAGATATCCGATTTCTTGCGACAATTTAAAAAAAAATCGAGGTATGGGGATTTTTTGTCTTTTTAGATTTGTTTAGTACACTTTAAGGAAAATATGCTAAAATTAGAAAGAGAAAAAGAAATTATCATTGCTAAAATGGGAAAAAATGGGAAAAACTTATAAAAAAATGGCATAAACGCGGCCCATTCTACCAAGGGTTTATGAACAAATTTTTAATTTTTCAATTCTGATGTGTTGCTGTGCTATTCATTTTTGAAATGACTTTCAGGATGAGAAATATTTTAAATTTACAAAAACTAGAGCACTTTTTCTTAGTTATTATATGAAATTACTTAAACTCGAATCAACTCGAATTTTGGGCAACTAACTAGCTGTCGAATAGTTGTTTCATGTCTATGGACCATGAGTCGGCAACCTTTTAGCTGTTGCGCGTCAAACCAATCTATCAATATGATTCAGCGAACCACACAGTAGAGCATTTTGAAACAATTCAAAAATTTACAAATTTGTTGAGTAGTTCAAAGTGTCACTGAGATTTGTACCGCGTGCCACATGTGACACGCGTGACATGGGTTGCCGACCCCTGCTATAGACCATAGCTCCTTCTCCGACACTATAGCTTGCTCCTCCATTTTCAGGTACCACAGGAAAAAAAACAATATTTTATTGAACAAGTTTAAGTAAAATTGAGTGTTTTGACATTTCCGAACAAACAGCAATGTACAACTAACAGATTCTGAGCCTGAGACTCGCGTTAAAAGTTTTATGTCTTGCCAATTGACAATATTCGAAACGAATCTGAGATGTATTTCATACTTTGCCGGCTTTTCATTAGGCATTCTACAGAATGCCTAGGCAATGTGTGAAATAAGAATCATTTCATACAATTCCGGCTAGATTTAGGCATTCTAATCTTAAGGTATCTAATCTTAAGGCATCTAATCTTAAGGCATCTAATCTTTAGGCATTCTAATCATTAATCTTCTTATTTGATTAAAACGTTTTAAGGATCTGAATTATAAAGCTTATTCATCATTTGTTTTTAATCCAAGGACATAACTTTAAAATGAAAATCAGTATTACCGTTTAGCTATTTTGAGTGCCAAATTATTTGGAGAATTTAACCAAAAAGGCTATATTTAGTTTTTATAAAATTGCTTTCTTGAAAAATAATTATTTATGCATATAAACAAAACAATCCCCATGAATTGTGTACTTTCAAGAAGGTAGTAACAGGATAATCTGCATACATGCACAATTGCTTTAATAAAATATGTAAATGTGGTTACTGGTACAAAGATCTATGACATATAACAACTTTTAGACAATAAAAATTGTTTTAAAGAAATGTGTGCAGTAATCTTTTACTTTTAACCGTTTTAAAATTTTTAAACTTAAAAATAAATTAAAGCATTTTCAAAAATGTAAGTTTTTAAAATTTTTTTTCTGTAAAGGATATTTTTGACTTTAAATGTTTTTTATAAAAAATTATTTTCAATATTAACTTATTTAGAGTCGTTTAAAGATCTTATACATGTTATTTTCTTAACCACGTCATCAATAAATCGAAATCTTTCCGCTTTTAACCTGACACTCGAAGCTAACAATCAGATGCTTCCCTACAAATTGCTGTCATTTCCTCAAACTGTGGTCATTACGAAATGATAATGCAAAGTCTATTTTACATTAATGATTGCTTGTAACTAGGCAACATATTTATTTAGATATTAAAACTACGTCGTACAGATTTATTCAAAAATTTGTTTGGTTATAGTACTATATATATTCATTATAGGAGATTTATAAAAATCTCTTATAATGTCTTGAGAGATGATTTACGTTAAGGCAATGTTCCTCAAACTGTTTGACGCGACCCACCAAGATAGGCTTTACAATTCTATGAAGGAGTCATGAGCATATTGAAAAGCCGAAAACTAAAGATTATTTAAAAATTATTAATTTACTGAAAGTAAAAAATACATTCACATTAAAAAACAATACAAAACATGAAAGTAAAAGATACCAAATACATTCTAATAATAAAAAAATAAAATATACATTTACGCTAATATAATACATTTATAAATGTATCAGTACTTCACAATGTATTTTATAATTTATTTAACAATACTAAGTTAAGAAGAACATGAATAATTACCAATAACCCGATGGGCTTGTCATGCATAAAATTATATATAAAAATTAACACTTATATTGATTATTTGTACGGTTTATAATTAATCCCTTAAATGCAGATTAAAATTAAGCGATTCACGCCCCAATGCCACCGTTTTCCACGTAAGCGCGTGTATGTGGTGTATTGGGGGGGGGGGCTAAGAGAAAAAGAAAATAAAAGCAAATCCTCTGAAATAAGTAAATCCTTCGCAAACACTGTCGAGGTTATTTTATTGCATTTCAAGCCTTCGGAATTATTTTAGGGATAGTAGTGGACGTAAAAAATTGTACTTTAGAAAGACGTATATATACGTCCTAGACAATGAACGTTTTGGCTGAACGAGACGTTTATATACGCTGGTGGAATTTAAGAGCTTAATACCGTATGATAGCTCTAGCGTCACAAATTGAGAGACAGTGAGAGTACAGTATTTTTGAAATAAAAACATTGTTATTGCATGGAGTGGGGTGCGAGGAAAATTATGATTGAATATTGGATCAAAAATATTGAAGCTTTGAGAAGCACTGCGTTAAGGCAATTATTTCTTATTTCAGCTATATTTAATAAGTTTAATATATAAAAATATGTATCAAGAAAACGAAATGAGCCCTTTAAGTTTTAATATATGTCATGTAGAGGGTATATATAAGCCTCGTTAAACTTGCCGAGACACAGTCATTTTGTTAGTATGGTGTGGAAGTTCGGAGAGAGAGAGAGTGAAAGTTCAGGTGTCGTCCTCGACATTTGAACGTATTTTGAAATTCCGAGATCCATCGCTAATATCGCTTTCGTTACTGCTCAGAGTGACAATAATTAAAATCAAATACTGCTTAACAATTTCAAATATTGATGAATCAGTGATGATAACTTTCGTTGTCGGATGTCTGAAAAACGCTTTCAATATTATCCTTATAAAGAATTCAATAAATGTAATATCACTATGAGGGTTGACAATAACCTCGTGTAGTATCACAGTACGATGCAAATCAAAATCAAATAAGTACGATAAATGCAATTTTTAACCCAACAAATTGCTTAATTGATTGTTCGAAACAAATTTTTAGCCGTAATACTTACAATGAAAATGTATTTTGTTTATCAAAATGTTGCATAAACATTTTGCTTATAACAATTTTTGAGTTTATAATTATGCTTAAATTAACTTAAGATGTGTGAAAATCAGCATAATGTATTATGTAGCATTATAATATCTATTTGTTTAAAATGTAATAGATTTTTCATTCAATTAATTTATAATGTATTTTTAGTTCCGGAACATGTTAAATATTAATTTAGAGACTGGATTAAAGATTTATTCCTTAAACATTAGAAATAAAGTAATTATAGAATTAAGAAATTATAATATTGTCTATATTTCTAATTGCATTAATTCCATGCGAAATTATATGAATTACAGTCTATTATTTCAAAGCTTTTGATAAATTGCATTATTCTTATCTTGTGTAGGAGAAAGGTGACTCACTTCGTGAGATCTCGGAAAACACTTCACCAACGGTCTTCAAATTTGACAGAAATGTTCCTTTTGATAAGTAAAAATCCAATAAGAACAGGTTTGAGGAGTATCGACTCCCAAAGGGATTGTGGGGACGTTATAGACCAAAACTCCTGTTTTTGAACTATTGTATTACACACGCATATTTAAAATTTGGCAAACATATTTCTTCTGTTGAGTAGAAACTCACCAGGAACAGGGTTTGCAGAAATCGATTCTAAAATAAGTTTAAACTGGGTTTCAGGGAGGTTATGAATTAAAAAAATCCCGTTTCCGAATAGTTAGACTGACTAATTTGGAATTTGGCAAAAAAAGCCTGTTTCTTTTGATGATTAGAGATCCACTAGAACGGTATTTGATGAGATTGAATACGAGGGTGAAAGGCTTACAGGGATGTAAATGATAAATATACTTTTGTTTTAAAGGTCCTGTCCAGTTTAAATTAATAGGCGAGGGCTGTAAGAATATTTTTCAATACAATCAAAAGCTTAATGCCTGAATAGCCAACAATAATCTAAATAGAATACATAGTTTATGTATTTCAATTCATTACATATTTATGAGACTGGATACATTTGTTGCTTTTTTAAGTAATATATCGTGTTTTATACTTTTATCACAATTATGTAAAGTATTCAAGAACAAAGCGGATTTTCTCGCTTTTAAGAAAACTTAATTTTTGTAAACTGAAATTAGTATATTCTTGAAATACTACATTTTATAAAAATCAAATCTGCCTTTTAAGTAAATTTTCGCTACTTTTCTAATTTCTTGACAAGAAGAAGATTTTTTTTTCCAGGGAAAAAACACGTTTCGTTTAATTAGCTTTTAGACACATACTCCAATAAAATGTAACATCATCGTTGTCTGAGTAAAAAAGCTTATTTTCTCTCTTAGTTAGTGACGTTGCTTGGATTATTAGAGAATAAAATTCCGGAGAAATCCCTAAAGATTCCTGTAGGCATTAATGATTAGCTCTCTTATAAAAAAATAATATTTGCTACTTGCAAGATTGAAGATAATTTTAATCTTGTATATCATAAGAGTTTCTGAAGTCATCAGGTAATTTTTTAAAACTATTAGTTCAAGATTAAATATATTATAGTCTGTGGAATATTTTCTTTTCGTTAGTTATTCGGAAATGAAGTTGATCCATGATTGATTGATCGTTTGCAAATTAAAGTCATATTTCAATGCAGCCGGATTGTCGCTGACTCCAGTCCTCATCATGTAAGAGAAGGCCGATGTTCGTTAAATTTTTTGATGTTCAATGTCTTCCATTGGTTTAGTAGTTAAAAGAGGGGGTGTCGTCTTCGTCTTTCAAAATTCCGTAATCCATCGCCAGCAGCCCTCTCTTGTTGCTTTATAGAGGGCTCTTATAACAGTGGTTCCTATATAAGCCAGTAACAACCTCCGAACTGAAGTGATCATTCCTGTCCAATGGTATGTTACGTGCTTACGGAACCGAATGACGCGAGTTCTGTTCTCCCTAATAGGTGACCTTGAGACTGAATTAAGAAAAACGCAACCCCTTCACGATGCTATCTTGGTGCAATTTACCCGCCACAAGAGCAACTAAAGCCGTCAGACACACTTGACGTAACAGCAACAACTCACACGCTCGCCATAACAACTATACCGTTCGTTCGCCAATCCACCGACTCACTTGTCGGGGAGGTTGTGCAGCGGCGGTTCCTATACAAGCCAGTAACAACCTTCGGAGTAAAGTGATTATTTTGGTCTAGTGGTATATATTACTTGCTTACATATCAGAAGGGAGCAAGTTTTACACCTCACTCTTATTCACTCATACAAAGCCACTCTACTGCTATTTCTAACAGACCTCATACTTTTGAAGCGTATACAAATGCTGCGAATGACATTTGAGCAAACGCATTCTTGTCCAAACACCTATACCACACAAACGTGTGGAATTTGAATCTTGACAGGTGTAACGAACATGAGTCGTTCTAGACGCCGACGACTTTACAGATACAACGTCAGCCCCGAGTTCCCCACCATTACCATTTGGGTTTTACAGCTATATCGTTCGATGGATTGAATGGACATCATTTGTATCTTTTTGAAACATGCTTAAGGTAAACAGTAAAATCAAATACAGTAGAACCTCGTTTATACGAATCAATTTGGACCTGACATCGTTCGGATAACCGAAAACCGAATGCGATTCATGCAGTATATGATACTGGACACTATACAAAAATATTGAAAATCATGATATGCGGGAAATGTGCTTGAAGAAAAAGCAAAATAGGTGCAAAATGTCGCGATTTTACCTTGATTGTGGAAAATACTCACTTATTTTTCGCTGTACCATTTTACACCTTTTTTCAATGCAAGGTATCTGATTCTCATCTCAGCATCAGTAGTTGAGTAGGACAGTACTCTGATTGTTGTTCGTACCACTCCATAGCTGTCTCTAACGCAGAAACGCGTCAGAATTTGCTACTTTCGTTGTTGTTGTCATCGTCTTCATCCGTTTCATCGTCGATAGGGTTGAATCCTTCTTGCACGGAAGTCACAATTTCGTCATCAATTAGCATTTGAAATCCACAGTTTTCTGCATCACATGCCATTCAGGTTTCTACATCAACAAAAACTCAACTAAATAGCACGTATACACCCGCTCACTTGGAAACGAATTGACCTAATATTCCGCGCAGATGTTTACCAAATCACACACAGCTGATATCTCTCAAATGTCCCTCACCTTGGGTTTTACCGTCACTTTTGGCCTCACAGAAAAGCAACATTTGAACATTGCACTGTTCCAATACGTATCCGGACTTTGGTTCGGATATTTGACGCTCCGGATAATAAACATTCGGATAAACGACGTTCTACTGTAAGCAATTTTCTTTAAAAAATTCAGTTTTTTATTTATTATATCAAAATTTATTACTTTCAGCAACTTTTTTCGAATATGTACATTTAATTTGCGTGATTCTGATTTATCTTTGTCATTGCAATTATGTATCAATAATCAAAAGTATAATTGCAAGAAAATCCATTTTTTAAACTCAGTTGGTTGTACTTAAAACGTTAAAAATGGTTTTTTCTCCTTTACATTGAATTTCATCATCATAAGAAACAAATGCACTAAAACTCTTAATTACGTTTGAAAAACTATTCACTTTGCAAACAGCTGAACTATTTTTTAATTCTGGAAAAATACTCCTGAAAGTAGACTGTAAGTTTTATCGAAGCGAACTGAAAAAAGCTATTTCTACGAAAAATCTCAAGCAAATTCATATCATTAAAAGACCAGGGAAAAGAAATATGAAATGCACTTTAAAGGGTTATTTGCATTTCTATAATTTTTTTGAAATAACTTCTCACTTTCTTTTTTCGACAGGGAAACACCATAGAAGCGCATTTCCTTATCTGTGCACATACCTAATAATTTTCGAAAAATTTAAAATCCTTGAATAGAAGCAAGAATTCTACTTATGTGTATGTAAGAAACAGAGATGTGTTTTTCAGGAAAAGAAATGAAAAAAAAAAACACTTAAGGCTTTTTTTTATTTCAGAAATAAGAGAGCAGTGTCGTCTTGGAATGGCTTTAGATTTGGCTGAATGTTCTGTATGGAGCTTATTAGGAGAGAATTTTCGTGAACAGTGGCTTATAGAAATGAAAAGGGAACTGATTGTTGTAATATAACAATAATTTTAACATTATAAGGTATAAATTTACTTATAATATAAGGCAAAAAAAAAACAAATTCAAAAGAAATCATAAGCTGCAAATTTTATTCGAATAATTTAAAATAAATTCTATGAAAAAGCAATTTAAAAAAAAAATAAAAATGCATCTGCGCAAATCTTAGAAACCCTGCTCTTCATAAAATAAAAGAATAATTCCTTTTATTGTGCTTAAGAGATAAATAACACATCGCGTGACAAGAATGTCTCGTTAAACAATCTATAATCGAGAATTTATTGTTATAAATCATTAAGCCTTCTTGAAAGAGATTCGATCTCGGTACCTCTCGATCCGAAAGCACGTAACTTACCCCTGGACTAAAATGATCACTTCAGTCTGGAGCTGTTACTGGCTTATATAGATACCTAGTACTACATATTAGTTTTACGTTTATATTTGCTATAAATTAAAAATAAAGTGTGTTGACGTTATCAACACATATCACTGTATAAAGATACCATTTCGAGATCAACCCGAAATAAAACTATTTGAAAAAAAGAATGTAAGATCATATTAAAATTATTTCAGCAATTCAAAGGTTATTTGTGTCAGTGCAATTTCCCCGAAGTCAAAAGACTTCACTCCATATATATCGCTACCAATTCAAATAATGCTTAGTAATAGAGACAAAATTCTATTCAGTCTGAAACTGATTTAATTCAGACTGAGTTTGTGTGCCTACACATTCTATTTAAAGATCCGTGTCCGTTTGAAATATTAAACTACATTTTTAAAGGAAATATTCAATACCTTAAAAATAGTTACATGATTTAGCTTTCTTAAGAAGATGTACTTTGGAACATTTTTATTTACTTTTGTTAATAAAATTCTAATTCGTGGAAGACTTAAAATAACGTTTTAAGAATGATTGTGAAACAAATTGACATTTAATATATAAATATTCGTTTCTTGGAGAAATTTCAGAATTAATCTACCAAAAATATTTACACTTGCTTACATATACATACTAATATATGTTTGTTTATATTAAATATCCAAGTATTATTTACTCATATGTATTACTCATATGTACATATAAATACAATGCATTTAGATATTACATAAATACATATGCAAGTAGCATATAAATAAGGTTAATACTATTTATTAAAATATTATCAAATTAAAATTTTCGTACATTGCGTGCTTTGGCAAAGATTAAAACAAGTTTGTTTCCATAAGTAACTAAAATTAAGATCTTTGAAAATTTCTAATATAGATTTATCAATGATAATATTTTCCAAAAAAAAAATACCCTTAAAAGTTTGAAAAAAATACGATATTATTTTCGGTATATCAAGAATATCACTATGAAGGCTTTTTTTTTTTGCACTTGTAAAATAATTCCATAAAATTTATCTTGTTTGCTAAATGTCTAAGAAAATATGTTCATAATTACAGTTTAAATTTCTTCCAGAAAAAATTGTTTCTATTTTTACTTTTTGAGATGATAAATGAAATACGAGGTAAAAAAAAAATCAAATGCGAGAAAACTATTTTCACAAGTTAATTAATCAGGTCAAAATAATATTAGTTATTTAACATCATATTTAAATTTCTTTTGATTTATATTATTAGTGATGTGCATTAACTTGTGTTGGTCGTATTTTTTTAAGACAACTCTACTAGATTACTTTCCATTTAATTTCTAATTTTTCGTAGTTAGTAATTAATTTTTTTTGTAGTTATGTAATATAGTTTTATGTATTGTTTGTCGATTAAATTACAAGACGTATTTTTAAAGAGAAAAAAAGGATTTCTCTTGAATTGAAATAGTCTTTGATTTTTATAAATAGAAAACATATTAAATCATAAATATATTTATATTTTATATTTAAAAATTTAAAAAAGATGGATAAAATGTTCAAAAACTATTTATGTAATAAAAATAATCTAAAATAAATAAAGATAACTACGTTAAATATTAATTTAATTATAAAATGTGAAAAAATACATATCCCTCCGCACTTTTGTATATTTGAACTGGAGGAAAAAAATATTCGATTTTATCCCGAACTGTTTTTTTTTTAAATTAATAATTCTATACCATTTCTGTACTTGTTTTTTTTAACATCGAACATGTATTATTTGTAACATGCATGAATGATTATTATTAGTATTAAACCTTAAAATAAAAGTCATAAATAACACGATGCGAATATGGAAACTATATATAGCTCGTGCCTTACATTTTAATTGAACATTTGTCATTATTTCTGTATGCTAAATGATTGCTTGAATATACGTTTTTCCTGCGGAGGCTTGGAAGATAAAGATGAGGACTGTATAAAAATAACGTCCTGCAAAGTGCAAAAATGCATGTTCTGTAGTGGCTTCAATATGTATTTATGCTTCATGTAAAATATTCCTTGAGTGTGTGTTCGGTCTGGGTGCTGTCAGCAAAATGAAATTCTTAGTACAGTTTCGCATTGTTAAAATATCAGGTGCCTCACTTTGGGGAGGATACTGGACGTCAATTGAAATATATCTATACCAACTGGTATATACTAACTGGTATATACCAACTATATGGTGCAACACTAAAGAGTGATACCACCTCCCGCGGAATGTACTAAGTCTGCAATGGTAAAAATAACAATCCGCAGCCCCATTTGAAAAAAAATTCCTGTATATAAATGCTTTACATAGATTTCAGATAGACCCAATGTATTGCAAAAATGCATAGTATTGCTCGACAAATGTTATTTCAAATGCATGGAGCAATTTTTATATTCTTTTAAAAATATTCAGATGTAGAAAATTTAGTATTTGTATGTTCCGCGAGTTTGTGTTTTCGACACATTTCTCCTCTTCAATCTGGCATTGATAAACATATATCTGTAGAAAGCGGTTTTCATTTTGCATTTTTTTTCCTAAGAAAAGAATAATCGAAAAGACGGATATTTTTTGAAATATCCATCCTTTCAATCATTCATTCTTGGATGTCAGACATTTTGAAGAGAGCGCCATTTCACTTCAAAAATATTGAAAATTCATATTGATTATTTTTATTTGAGGTTTTTTTTATTTTATTTTATATCTATATTTAAACTTTCAATAAAAGTGATTTTATCATACCAGATGTATCTACAATTATTTTGAAAGGGTATATTTTAACCATTAAAATCTAGCTGGTATTTTTTTAACTTAATATATTTGTCCATACTTTTTTTATATGTTATGAAAATATTTGCTATTTTAAAACATAATAATATTTTTTTTAAACAACTCGTAATATTTTCCATGATAGAATTATTTGAGTTTTCACAAATGCAAAATCTTTAAAATGTATTAAAATTCAGTATTTTAGTGGAAAAAAGTTGGTGTTTTATGTACATGAAATGTTTTTTTACTGTAGAATTTTGCATTAATACCTTTTTTTATAAAAAGCTAATTATAAATTCTATTATAAAAAATAAAATTGATGCGGTTTTTTTTTTTTGTATATAGAAGCTTTTTAAGACGACATTCTCCTTGAAATTAGAGGTAGGAAAATTCTTCATTATTTAAAATGAGATGAAATAAAACTTAACGAAATAGGAAAGATACATGTTAATCAGACATTTCATACATGAGTATTCAATTGAACATTACATAAATTTTATAAACTTAAGGTAATAAAAGCTCTGACTGCAGATTAACATTTGTTATACAAATCCCTCTGAATATAACCAAGACGATCGCAGCATTCAAACGGTGCCGGTAGATGGAGCTGGTTTTCCATTAACATGAATAAATATCAGAAGATGGCAGCGATGACGGAAAAAATGGAACGTGATTGAAATAAGATGTATGACACGATTTTAACATGTAACCCTTTTATGGGCCTAAGGGAAGACTACTTCCCATCTACATGATCTTACAAAATACATCTGTGAGAAGCACAAATACCATTATAATACACTCATGTCCATAAATTAAGGATAATTCAAAATCCCACAGAAATTGAAATCTAAAATAAAAATTTCATTTGTAGAACTATCACACACACAAATTACAGTAAACCACCAGATGGCGCGGATAGTACGTCACAATGACGAGAGTATAAGAGAGGGGTATATAAGGAATGGTGGCAACGAAGTAAAATTGTTCACAAACGCTTTAAAAGCCTTTCAGTGCAATAACCACATAGTTATGGCACAAAGGAAGCATTTGGATGATTTTTTACGTGGTAGAATTATCGGACGACTGGAATGTGGACGAACCTGGAAGTATCCGAGGAATTTGGAATCACCCAGAGTGTCATCTCCACGCACTGGTAACGATTCCAAGATGATGGTAATGTGAGTAGATGTTACAGCACAGGTCACCCCCGAGTTACAACGCCGAATGAGGACCAGTATTTGGCAGTTACTGACAAAAGAAACAGACAGAGCACAGCATCAGACCTGTTTCGTCAGCTCTCTTCAGCTACCGGTACGACAGTTTCAAGGCAGACCGTGTACAGACGCTTGGGGCACATTGGTCTATAATGCTCGTATGCCTGTCAGATGTGTTCCCCTTACTGCAACTCACTGTCGCCTGCGATTAACCTGGAGTATAGAGCATGCATTGTGGACACCGCAACAGTGGTCTTGTGTGATGTTTTCCGACGAGTCCAGGTTTAGTTTGCAATCTGATTCTCGCCGGACTTTCATATGGAGAGCGCCAGGTACCCGTTACCACTAAGAGAACACCATTAAACGACACCGTTACGGTGGTGCAGGATGGCTCGTTTGGGGAGGAATTATTCTTTGTTCCAGAACTGACCTGCATGTTCAGAGTTTAACGATGACAGGCCACATCTATCGGGATGTCATTCTGGAACAACATGTACGTTTGTTTCGGGGTGCCACGGGTGCTGAATTTCTGTTTATGGATGACAACGCCCGTCCTCACCGTGCAAACATTGTAGACGAATGCCTTCAATCGTAGGATATCACCCGTATGGATTGGCCAGCACACTCACCGGACTTGAATCCAATAGAGCATGTGTGGGATATGCTTGGCTGACAAATTGCAGTCCGTCAACCCCCTCCCACCTGTCTACCGGAACTTCGGAGGAAATTGCTTGATGGGTGGTGTAATATTCCCCAAGATCAGATTGATAATTTGATACTCAGCATGCGTATGTGTTGTAAGGCCTGTATTGCATCGTCCGGGAGACATACTCCGTATTAACCATCATACTAACCATGTTATACTGTTTTTTGTAAATAATTTCTTTTTCAAAATTTGCTCCAGGGTGTAAAAATCGCAATTTTTATTAATTATTTCAAACATATAGCATATTTTTTGCTCTTTACCTTTTGTTTACTAAATAGACTCCACAAATAAGTCAAATTTGTTTTGCTTCTGTCTCTTTCTTTGCCTGAACTTCATTATCCTTAATTTATGGACATGAGTGTATATTGGCCTAGCTATTAAAATGACGGGTCGTCTTCACAATTTTGTTTTACTGCCAATAATCTAGCGATTACGTCCTCTGTAAATTGGACAAAAAAAGATGTTACTAAAGAAGACATACCTTATCCAAAAGCTGTCGCTATATATAATGATGTCTTGGGAGTTGTTGAGCGCTTCGATCGAAGAAAAAAATACCTAATAAGAAAATCTGTAAAATGGTAGCATCACATACTTTATTTTCTTATCGATCTTGCCATCATATATAGTTTCAAACAGTGGCAAGTGAACAAAAGAAACAGAAGTTTAGACCAGCTAACATTCCGTATAGCATTAGGTCGTCAGCTAATACACGGATACTCTTCAAGAAAAAGGAAAAGACGTCCTGCTAGCTTCGAAGCAAAATGTGTAGTTCTGGATGACGTGCGCTTAGCCACACAGTGTAGGAAATCATATGCGAAAGATAGCTTCCAACTATATACGATGTTGGAAAGGCTGCAGAAAGGGACAAGAAAAGAGAACCCGCTACAGTGTGCAGAATGTGATATCCCCTTGTGCATTGCAACTTGCTGTCTCATCTTTTCATGGCAAATAATCACCATTAAATTTAGTTCTCTTTATGATGGCGAATGGTACCTTGGGAAGTATTTTTCCTACCCGTAAAATTTAAATGTAAACATAAAATTTGGCAAAATAAATTATAATTTCTTAAATGCTATTGTTTCATTCTTAATAAAACATAAAAAAAAACTTTGACAAATTCAAAAGGGAAATAAATGGCCCACGAAAGGGTTAAAGAAAAAGTCTTCAGCTGAAATTCATCGGCAATTGGTAATAGTGTTCGGTGAATAGAATAAGTCATTGTTTCAAGTGGCCAGATTGTGTGGCTACGTTTTTCTTTTTGAAAGGAGAGGAAATTTAATTTCCCTCATCCAGCAAATGTTTCGCCTTCAACTCAAAAAGCCGCACCCAATTTTCAGTTACATTAACACTGGAAAAATATTGTGGCTTAGATTCGAGTGAATACGGTATTAATGACGAGACAAACTCCCAGCATAAAATGCTCTGATTCTTATTTACAGCTATTTTCCCCTTTTTATTTAATCTTTTCACTTCCTTAAATATCAAGAATATAATAAATGCTTTTAAAATGAATAAGAAATAAAAATTAACATTTTCTGTTAATTTGCTATCGATAAGAAACTGATACATGAATAAATATACGAAAAGGAAAAGTGACTCACACTGTAAAATCAGTACACTCAGACAGTTTTGAATAAAATTTTCAGCAACTAATGATTTAAAGCAAATTGAAGTTTTATTTTGGCTGGATTACACTGAACAATTAAACGTTTGAAAATTTTAAAGGGAAATAAATATAAATAATTAGAATTTTTCTTAATTTCGTGGGATTAAACCTGATCCATAGTTGCTATACTCAAAGAAATTAAATATTAATACCAAAGTTAAAATAAATATAATATTGAAATATATCGTTAGTATAAATTAATCTATGAAAAAATACACACTTCAAATTGAAATCGTGAGATTGACTTTCACTTTTTTTACTTACAAGTACAAATAGTGTAATTTGGTTTTATGTCTTCCATTTTAATTTGACTAATTTAAAGTAAGTCACATTGAATAGCAAAACTCTTAATTGATATAATTGAAGCATTAAGTTGATCATCTGATTGAGATAATTGAAGATCTTGATACATCAAATTTTGAAATAAACAAAACTGACGTCCTTATTTATTTTTATTTGGATTATTCAAATGGGACATGTACAAGTAATCGTAAGTTTTAATATTTTAGGGGCCATGTATCTGATATAATTTATGTCGCATTCAACTACTTTAAAATAATCCTTACAAAAAATAATATAGATTCAATTTCTTTTTATGCTTAGATATGTGGAAAACGCTTGTAGTATCTTTCAATATTTTGTACTGAGTATTAAGATTTCAAAATACTCCAAGATTTAAAGATTTGATATTTTGTCTTAAAAAAAAGTTGTATGATAAAACAAATAATTGAAGCCATCCTCTGGTTTTATTAAGATTTAGCATCTTTCACACGCCTTAAAGACTAAAAGAAGCATTTTTACTAAGATTAAAGGCCAATAGAGCCTCTATTAGCATCTGTGTAAAGCTAATATTAAAACACAAAGCAAGTGAATTATTCTCTTTACTTTATTTCTTTATCTGCATTTCTTTAAAAATATTTTTTTAACAAAGGTTTTCCATTATGATTCTCAAAATTGTTAAGCGAGTGAAAGATGTCCGTTGCTTTTTGTTTAATTTGAAGTTGATACAGTAATTAGCCAACATTGCTTCGTAAGCAATGCTAATTTCAATCTTTAATTACATATGAAAGTATTGTCTTCATATTTTTTGTTTCGATTTTACAAATAAAACTACAATACCTTAAAATTAACAAATTTTTTTTTTAAAAATCTGTTTTTTTTTTCATTTTTTGGTGTCGCATTTGATTGAAAGGCTTAGCCTTAAGCGCTAGATCTGATTTCTAAAAATATTTGATTTTAGGATACCTGAAGTTTTCTTACTTTTGCTAGTCTCTCAAAACCTATGGCTTTACAAACTTTAAATGAGTTTCTCTCAGACTTACTTTTGTTGGTTTCAAGTGTGTTTTATTCTCTAAGGACTTATCTTTTTAATATAGCCTTTAATTCTTTTGTAGGTACTTTTATAAAGATGCTCTATAAAATATTAGTACAAGGATTTTTGTGTGAGAGTTTTAGTTATTTTTTTAATTGTGAAAAATTTGATCCTTTTTAGTTTTAAAAATAACTACTGACATTTGAAAAAGAAACACATTTTTAATTCCACATTAAATTTTTCGTTTTATTACAGTTTTTATCATTAATCCTAAAAATATAAATACTTTAAGACATGGAAGGACAAAAAGCGAGCGATAGAGGGTTTTTTCCCCTGCTCGTCAAGATAGAAAACATAACTTACAGGAAATATTATCAATATTTGGATCAACATATATTTGTGAGCATTGAGTTCATGCAGGAAGATCCATATCAATAAATATAGATGCAACTTCGCTGAGATTAACTTGCAGGCTAAGATGAGAGTTTCAACAAGCAACTTCTGATTTCAAAAAGAAAAAAGTATAGAAAATGGTTATAGACAACATATTTGTCTCATTAAACTGATTCTAAAATGGAATATGCTTGCAGCTATAAATATGTAATTAGCACAATAAATAAATTCAATAAACCGCAACTTTTTTTTATTTAATTTATATTTATCTATTTTTACAGAACAATTTATACCTTTTCTGTTGTGTAAAATGAAGTAATGAATGCAATTGTGTTAAAAAGGTGCAGACATTGATTCCAAATTGTGGCCTCGAGCCAAAAAACTGACCACCTCTGCCTTAAGATAAAGGGAAAATATTAAATAAAATAAATATTTTATGAGTTTGAAAAACTTTAAAAATATTTCAATTTCTTAAAAATTTTAAACTAATAGCTAATTTTACTTCTTCTAATATATTTTTGTCCTTAATAATTTATTGAATGTTATGGAAAACTCTCTTTAATTATTATTTATATTGCTGCATCCAAAATTATTTTTCGAAAAAAGTATCATGTAACCTTATGATTAATATTTAATAACATTAACACCTAGACAATTTAAAAGCGGTATGTATTGTTTACTCTTATTTTATTCATTTTAAATAATTTGTACTGAATTATGTGACCAATTTTCGTTTGTACAATTCGTTTTTGAAGAATTCGAAACTCTAGACATTTTATCATGTCGTGTTTATTTCTAGAAAAGACAGAGTAGTTCTAATAAATCAAAGGTGCAACTGCGACGGAAAAAATTAGCCAACACTTCGAAGTCATTAGCATACCCTCTCCGTCTTCTTCCGGAACGACACAAAGACACACTTTTCCACTAAATTTTCCGCTTCCTTCTCTTATTGTAACCGACTGATTACTCTGCCTGGAAACTGGAGAAGAAAATCTGGATTCTTCCCTAAAAGCCATCGGAGTAAATATTCATTAGTCAAGCTTGATCGTTTTATTCCTTCCAGATGAAGAGTGGAGACCACAAAATTCGACGCCTTCCATAAAAGACCCGGGGATTCTCCTTGTAGAAAAAAAAATACTTTGACGTTCTTCTAACTCTTTCCATTAATCTCCATAATTAAGTCCCAAATTACTCCTTCACTAGATTCTCGCTTTGTTATCTAGGTAAAGCGGGCTACTACGTAATGAAATCTCGCAGTAATTAAGACTTTGGAATAAGACTGTTGATCATGCCAGCTCACGTACGTGCCATTCAGAAAATTCGCTAATCTGGGAACAAAACGATGGTTTGTGGTAATTGGGTTAGATTTGCAGGTTTTTTCCTTCATTCCTTTGTTGTTCTATTTGTTGCCATTGTGACTTTTTTTGGTGGTCTTGCTTCTGTTATTTGTCTTTAGTTTTTGTAGGTTTCTTTCCAGTTTTTATGGGCCTCGTTACCACGAGGGAAAAAAAGGGTACTTAGTTATTTCTTTTTTACCTTTTTTGTGCTCCTATAAGATGTTTGCAAATATATTAAAGACTTAATTCGGTTCAAGTGGTATGCGAGATATAAAAGCTGAATAAGAATTAACATGCGTAATTATTTGTCATATTATTAACTTTTATTTATTAGAAATGTTCCGAAAACTAGACATTTTTTAGAAGTTAACTCTACTAAAAACTTAAATGAATGTATATATATATATGTGAATGTATAATGTTAATGTTATATATATATATATATAATATAAGTAGAAAAAACTAACACTTTGAACTAATGAATGATTTTAAGCTTTGTTACAGAATAACTTCAGATTCAGTTACATATGAGTTAGAAAGAAGAAATCTTAAAAATTGTTGCTATATTTTTGAAAGCTATGAGATTCATTATAAATAATAGATAAGAAAACCCATCTAATGCAATTTATTATTACATTTAATTTTCAGCATTACATCATTTCACTTAATATTTTAAATTTTTCATGCTTTATTATTTTACTCATTATGCACGAATTTTTATTTTTCAAGAAAATCAGTTTCAGCTATATATATATAATTAATTTTTAATAATTTACATATAATAATTGTGATAAAAACAGTTACATTGCTTAAAGATGAAATGGCCAGTGCATAAAAGAATACAATAACTTAGAAACGACTTGAGAGTTGTTGGTGATGGACTTTAATTTTGATAGTCAAGTAAATCCTTGATGAAATTAAGACTGATATATATATACACTGGTGTGCAAAAATTAAGGACGAGACGGTTTTTTCAATATAACTTTGTACAAAAGCATTCCAAATCAACACATTTAATACCGTAAGATCCCCAATACGTAAGGACATGAGTAATGTAAGCAACACTTACTAAAAGAGAAATCAGAGGGATAAAAAGAAGCTTTATTGAAAAAGTAGCATGGAGCGCAATGCGACTGAAGGCCGAAACATCCCTGTGATGGGTGTCCAGCAAGAAATATCCGGTCTTTAGTAGGGGATATGATCTCCCCTGACTGCTAGGCAGGTTTCACAGCGTCTGCCCATGCTGAGAATGAGGGTGTCAATGAGTTGTTGAAGCATCGCTGCCCATTCGTCTTGCAACGCCAATCGAAGCTCCGGAATCGTTACTGGTGGTAAGGTACGAACTGCCAAGCGTCTGCCTAGAAAATCCCATACATGCTCGATGGGATTGAGATTCGGAGATCGTGCCGGCCAATCCATACGTTCAATATCCTCACTCTCTAAGAGCTGTTCGGCAGCTACTGTGCGATGACATGGTGCATTGTTGTCCATGAAAAGGAACTGCGGACCCATAGCGCCTCTAAAAAGACGCACATATGGAAGAAGAATCTCGTTACAATAACGGGTCCCGTTGACTGAACCTGCGTCGAAGATGTGAAGGTCTGTACGACTACCAAGCATGATGCCTCCCCAAACGAGAACACCGCCACCTCCATACCTGTCCCTTTCAATGATGTTCGAGGGATGATTGCGGCTTCCCCGCTCTCTCCAGATGAGTATGCGATGAGAATCGCTACTCAGACTGAATCTGCTCTCATCTGTAAAGAGTACTCGTCCCCATTCATTGTCTCTCCAATTCCGGTGTTCCCGGCACCACAGAGAACGCCTTCTCCGATGGGCAGGCGTTAGAGGTACACACTGTACAGGGCGTCGTGCAAACAGACCACCACCGTGCAGTCTTCTGGCCACGGTAAAACGCGATATCGGTCGTCCAGTCGCCTGTGTCGTGTGTCTAGCGATTTCTCCCGCTGTCTGCCGCCTGTTTCTTCTGGCCTGTAAGGCAATATACCGGTCATCTGCAGGTGTGGTTCCTCGTGGACGACCACTACTGAACCCCCGGATAGCTGTTCCTGTAGTTTGAAATTGTCTCCAAAGTCGTGAAACGATTCTGTGAGCAATTCCGAACTCTGCAGCCACACTTGTCACACTGCGACCTTCCTCCAACTTCCCAATGATTCGACCTCGGGTAAAAGCATCCAGATGTCGTCTAACAGATTGATTATTCGCCATTTCTCGCTGAGGCAGCAACTCGGTGTGATTTTAACTGCTATACGGTGTGCAATATCTTTGCCAGAAATACTAATCTTACACCCACAACATGCTTTACTACTGAGACACTCCCCCATTACGTCTACCTGCATATCTGCGCATGTACTACCGTACATCACCTCACTTAATCTCCTGATTGGTCTTTCTGTCCGCTCTGCCTCTTCGTTCAGCTGATATGCTAATTTTTCGACTTCGTCCTTAATTTTTGCACACCAGTGTATATATATATATATATCTGTGACTTTAACTCAATATTAAATATAAATGAATCATGGGTGGATCATAATTAATATCATCACGTCGCATAAATATTGTTTAATTATAAATTTGTAATTTCTTAAAATATCAATATTTAGTTTATGTGAAGTATGTTGAAGAATATTGGGAGACATGTTAAGAAATAGTTTATATTGCTGGGTTGGCCACACTTTACTGTTTCATTATATCAAGTATTTAAACAACTGCGTAACAAACAAAAAATTTCATTTATGTAAGAGATTTTACTATGATTGTAAAATGGAAGTTTGTGTTACTACCTAAGAATAACTAGCAAAAAATATTAATGTATTATTTTAATTGTTTTGAGGCATTACTGAAGCCTTTTAAGAAATATTGAAGACAATTTTATTACTGTATAGTAGCAGCAGAAATGAATTTATTTTCATATTGCAATCCTTTACATTGTGAAAAGTATAAAGTTCATTTGAATTAGCTATTCATTATATATGGTTTACTAATTCTTCCCTTACTTTAGTTCCGGCTTTGAATAATATTTTTTCCTCTCTTCATGGTCATAATAAATGTATTCAATATCACAAACGACTTTTAAATAATGGTATCTTAGCTTATCTCCTTTGGTTAAATTTAGGTACCATCACCAGTTTGGCCTCTCAAATCCTCCCCTTTGGGCCCCTTTCAAATTATCCATCACCACCAGATAGTCCAGCCGCCGTCGGCACCAATTGAAATTTTGGTAGTGGGAGGGTGAAATCTCTGAATCTGCTTTTGAAAGTTCTTATCATCTTTTGCGCCAGAACCCGATCAATGCCTCCAGAGCAATAACATTGATTCTCACTTTCCGAACTTTCGTCATCTGGCCTTGTTGGTGTTCCGCCTGATAGAGTATCGATTTTTCATCGCCAAGAGTCAGTTCATGTTGCACTTACGGCCTCATTTCGTAATTGGGGTAACAAACAGAAAGGGGAGGATTAAAGTCTATTTTTACCGCAATCTATTCTTCGAGAAATTTGCTTCGATGAAGGTGATCCTGGATGGCAAATCGATTTTGATTGAGGCCCGGGACGGATTCGGGATTAAGTTGCGTTGAATGGCAACAAGTCTTTTTTGAATGGATGCTTTAGGAGTTTGCTTAGAGCGTGCTTTAGTGTTGTGATAAGGAATGTGGAAATATCTGTTGTCGTGATAAGGATAACATTTTGATGTTATTAATGTGTAAGACATCCTTAAGCTCTTTTTATTTTAATGCTGTGTACTTTAGAAATATGAATAAATCTCTAAACATTTACTTATATGAATAATAAAGGCTACTTCGGGTAAAATATGTAAGCTATTTGGTTCATGTTTTGAATATCATCATTAGGAACCCAGTTGGGAATTAATTGCAATACTAATATAAGAAAAAATTCCATTCTATGTAAATCTTGCTTTGTTTCCTTATTTCATGACTTGCAGATTTTTCTTATTGCATGAAAGTGTATGGATTATATAGAATTATTTAATTTTTCACTCCTTTATTTTTCCAAAACTGCGTGAAATTTCTCAAAATTAAACATTTTTATGCGCAGATAAGTGAATATTAGGATGGGTCAATTTTTTTCAGAATTTCAAAACCTTCCTATACGAAAAAGATGTTCTCTGTTAAGTAGACGAAGGAAAAAATAAAATAAAAAACTCTCATTTATATGTTAAGTGCTGCCTCAAGGGAAAGCAATTTAGGTATTTGAGTTTTTTATCGTAAAAAGTCAAAGTACTTTTTATCAAAGAACAACATTTTAATACTTTTTAAACATAGAATAAACATTACATAGAAAAATAAATACTACATTTATAAAAGGTTCTTTAATATATAATTCTTTAAAAAAAGTAAAACCTGTGCCAATTAAAAAGCTGGTAGTTAAAAGCAGCTTGGTTTGGATTGTGTGGATCGCGATGGTGTTTAAAGAAAGGAAGTTGGGTAATGAAATTTTCCAATGCGCAATACTACTCAGTACTCACTTATCAGTAATCATACCTTTTGATGATTTATATTGTAGGAAAATATTTAATTTGAGTCTACAATTAGCTAAAAAAAAATTAAGAATTTTCCACTTTTTTCGAAATTTCAAGCCCTTTGTGACAATATTAAATTTTGAAATTATTTATTGGTTATTTTTCTCTTAATATCCGTATGCAGAACGGCTTTTCCGCATAAGTAGATTCCGATTGATAATAATTTTTTCTCTCTGTATAACAGCTATCCATACAATCATCTATTGTAATGTAATGCAATCGTATAGTGGCCAAATGACTTGTCACCTTTCACTTGTTTTTATTTTTATTTTCTTCCTTAAATTGCAATTTTAGAAAATATTCATTAATACCTTAGAAAGAGTACTTGTCAAAATAATCGACTCTATTATTCACAGTTAAGACGGTATTAAGTTTATAAAAATTAATTGTTTTTGTTTTATGAGGACATCAACAAAATCTATTAATGAGTTTAAAAGACTACTGCAATCAACTATTCTTCCTGATAATCACTGGTGGCTCACCCTGGTGATTCTCTTTCCCTTCAATGCAGCAGGCAGGAACTAGCTGTTCTAACTCGTTTCCGGAGTGGCCACATCCGAAATTAACCTTTTAAGGATGGAAACAAAGTTTTTCCGACTTGTGTTAGGTTTTGTGCCTGACAGGCATCTCCAAAACACATTTTTCATCTGCCTGGGGCTTACAAAACAAGATCTCTATGAGAACCCTCTAATGGTGTTGAACTTTCTGAGTGTGGAGTGAGATCGTGGACTTTGTCTGGCTTGGCTAGACTTGGAGATGAGCAACAACAAAAGACTACAGATGATTTCTATGCGACAAAATGGCGTTAAAGTATCTGGAATTTTAAAAACAATTTATATAAATCAGCATAACTAACTCAAGGTATAGTGAAAAAGGTTTCAACACCTTGGGAACATAGACCAAAGAAAATGAAAAAACATGATGAGAAAAAATTTAAGTGGATTGCGAAAAAGGGGGTGGGGGAGACAGACGATTAACTACTCTACAAATTATAAAGGAATTGCATTTAAATTATAAGTCTCTCACAGAACAATAGGACGATCACTTAAATTTCTTGGGCTTGGAAATCAACAACCCCTAAAAAATTGCTTGTCAACTTTAAATTTATGATACCGTTATACTTGGGCTAAAGAATAGAAAATCCGGGACTTATAAATGTAGAAAAAAAGTTGTATGGACCAATGAGATCCGTTTTACACGTCTTAAAAATGTCAAGAAAAGAATTCCTTGGGAACAACATGAATCTTTTCATCTAAATTGCGTACAATCAGTCGTGCAGGCTGGAGGTAAAGGATTTGGTTGAAATGGGATCGGTCCCTTTGTCACTAAATGGTAACAGGACTGAACATGACTACTTGCCTCTTCTAGAAAATGTTGTTGAACCATTAGTGGAAGATTGGTTTCCAGATGGTGACGGAATATATCAGTACGACAGTGCTGCTCTCCATCGCACTTAAACTGTACACACCTGATTTAAACATAACCATAGCATATTTCATCATCCGAAATGGCCATTAAAAATCATGATATTAGTGTAATAGAAAATCTGTGGAATGAACTGGAAAGGCATTTAAAAGAGTCGAATAACCTTCCAACTAATGTCATAGAACTAGAAATATCACTTCATAAAGCATGGTATGAAATCACTATAGAGACATGCCAGAAGATTATTACATCTGTACCACGACTAGTTAATGCTCTATACAAAGCAAAAGGCGGAAGTATCGGAAGATGAGGTGGCAAGTCATTTGGCCAGTATGATTAAATTATTGATATATTAACATATAAAATTTTTGAAAACAAAGAGTACGCTATCCGTGATAGTGTTTATATTTTTGATTACGGTTACGTATATATTTATTTTACATCTATTTATCAGTTGTAATTGTTGGAAAGTTATTTTTGTTGTTATCGTTGTAAATTTATTCATACAACCATAATTCACAAATTTATGAATAAATATACAAATGTAATGCTGAAATAAATTTTCTTTCGTCAGCCATTGTGTGCTTCTTAAAATGAAAAATTCTGTATAAGAAATTTTTTTATATTCAAAGACAAACCTAAACTATTATAAATTGAAAGCTGAATTGATGTATAAATAATTGAAATTTTTCTGCTAATAAAAAGTTTTCAATGGGATTTAAGCATAAATCGAAAGGGGAATTTCGGAACACAACTTCATCTAGTCTAAAACTCAAGCACACAGTAGTCAAATATCGCAATTGATATTTAATATGTTTCTCGTGAAACGCTAGAGAAGCATCATGAAATTGAAAAACATAATCTTCTGATCTATCTATCTATCCCCTTTTCTATTATATGATTCTCTGCTCAATATAGGTAAGAATGGAATCGGATAAAATATTTCAATGTGATCGATGCAGAAAATTGAATTTTATTTTTTATGTAAAAAATGTTCTTAATTTTTTTATTTTTATTTTAAGACATTTATTCAAGAAATACCATCGCCATATATGAATAACCAATTTTAAAATTTACTGAAAAGTAACACAGCTGTTTGAAATTGTATAAGAATGTTTTTTTTTAATTTTATTTTGTAAGCCTTTTTGCCTTTAATGCGTATCAAAAGAATTGTTTTGTATTACTTTCTTACTGTGAATTGAATAACATAACTATATTGAAAACATGATGTTTTTAACGATTTTTTACAAATATATATATATAAATGGATGCTTATACATACGAAATCGCTTAACTCCAACATCGTTCCACCAATCACTATGAAAATTGGCAGGTATTTGCATTTTTTTGTTGAAAAGGGTTTTGTGCTATCTTCTTTGTTGTAGCTCCCCACCAGGTGGCGCTACAGAAAAGCAACTTCTGCGTCTTTGAATTGCCAGATATAGCACTAGAAATCGCTTAATAAATCACAGAAAGTCTTCATACCTTCTACAATGCTCAGAGACAAATATCAGGGTCTAAAAATACAAATACGTAATGTTTAAGATTATGCACATGCACTCGTTTGATAGTAGCAACTAATTGCTAGTCGGCTCTTCATTGGCCAAAACAATACTGTCTCAGTTTCAGTGAGGAACTCCCTATTTATAGATAACACGGATTTCTCGAGAAAGATCCACATACGTCATAGAGCGTGAAAAAATAGATTTTTCCAATAACTTCCAGCAGCATCCATATGGTCACCAACTCGCCAAAAATGGTTTCCAAGTCGCCAAATCACAGAACATGATGCCAACTTGGCTCTCTCGTCAATATTTCACCAAGTTACCATTGGAACAGCGTTGCTTACGAATATTACAATTTTATTAAAATAAATACAACAGAAAGTTACATTAACGTATTACACACGTAGGATTAATTTATTTGCATTATTTTAAGCATTCATTACACAGTATTCGTAACACTAAGAGTAACTATTTAATGTATTGAAATTTGCCAATGGTATGAGGTTAATTAATAAGTAACAAAGGTTTCTTTAAAACTTCTTAGAATTGTTTGCGGTTATTTTTAAAAATTTCTTCAGACAAAATCAGTGACATAATAACTTATGCAATGCAATCATATGTATTTTTTCTGAGCGGATCTAAGTAATGCTGTAAAAACAAAATGTTTGGAAGGCGCTTTTGTGTTGAAGTTAACTCAAATATTTCTTATGATTTGTAGAAGTTTTTACTTATTTAGTGTAAGAAATTAAATTTCAACAGTATTTGAATTTCATTCAATGACAACCGCAACGAATACTCATATTCACTCTCGGAAGGAAAGAGCCGCAAATATAATTTATACAAGCAATTTATGATACTAATATGGTGACTTAACAAAACATTTTCTTTATAAATATTCTTAAAATTCATAAAAATATTGAATAAACTATGCAAATGAGATTTTTTTGTATGTTAATGTAAAAATTTTCTGTAATATGTTTCACCATTAATGTTATCATTTTTACCATAAATGCAATTTTTAAGTAAAATAGCGAGATGTTTCTGAAATAAACTTTTATGTAAAATTGTTGTCGCATAGTCAGTTATCAAAAATTTTATATGAACTTAACTGCTAAATATATATTATTGAGAGTTTTATACCCGTATGTGCAAGTGCAAGCAAATGAATTCAATATAATTTGACTTTAGCTTTGATATTACTCAAAAATATATTTTCGCTCAGCAGATAAACATGTTCCTCAAATCATTCTCAATTGGGATAGCGTAATATATAGCCTTTTGAATTAACGCGCTCATTTAAATCTGGTTTTGTTCCAGTAACATTTTACACTTTTAAAATAGATTGATAATAGATAATGCATTCTCCGATATTTATTCAAATTAAGTATATATATATATATATATTTACATATATATATATTTACATATATATATATATATATATATATATATATATATATATATTATATATATATATATATATATATATATATATATATATATATATATATATACGTTATTTTTAATACGAGGGATGATCAGACAAAAAGTTTACAAGCCGTAGCATTTGAAAACTACCTGTTGTGGAGAAATTTTATTTCACCACAGTGGAGACAAATGATGCTACCTGTCACGCAGCTAGTTTGCGTGTAGGTAGTGAAAATCTCCAGACGGTTCAGGGCGATAGAAATGGCAGGACCTTAGGAATTTGGTCTCGTTTAAAAGAACGATTTGTAATTCGAATTTTATGGGCAGATAATGGGTCTGCATCAGACATTCGCAGTCAAATCGTGGAAGTTTATGGTGAAGAAGCAATGAGCAGAAAACATGTAGCGAAATGCTGTCTCTCTTTTCAATCAGGCATACCGGATGTCGAAATGTGCAATATGTCAGGAAGTGGATGGCCACAAGTTCTTCGACAACAGAAATCAACGTAGCATGAATTGCAGAAATGATTCAAAAGGATGGACAGGAGGGACTCTGAGGGAAATCTCGTCAGAGCTGGGACTGAGCTATGGTAGCATGCAGCATATCGTTTCAGATGTGCTGTGATATTCCAAGACAGTGCTGTGAAAACATCCGCTGAGATCTGGCTCAATGTGAACAGGGACCTAATTTTTACCAAGATAGGTTAAACAAGTTGGTTCTGCGATCTGATAAATGCCAAAATAGGCTTGGTGATTACATCAAAATGTGATAGAGGCTCGTATGCCTCTTAATTCCCTTTTTTATTTTCTGTCTATTCTTAATAAATATTTCTTTCTTCGACTTGTAACTTTTTTTCTTATCACCCCTCGTATATTTCTTGATTTTTTATACGAATCTCTTAGCTATATATATGTAAATGCATTACCCCATTACATTTTCCCCATTACCTTAAATTTAAAGTCAGTTACATATACAGATTCAATAACGTATTGAAAAAAAAATTCCCAATTTAATTTCTTGAAAAAAAAACCAATCTACTTCTTAAACTATGGTAATTTTATAAAGCATACAATTTTTTTAAGTAATGCTTTATCACTTTTTATGGAACAATATATCATCCAAAAAATATCCTTAATAGCTTTTTTATACTCTTCGTAGCTAACTTAATTCTGACGTTTATTGGTTTACCTAATTAACAAAGCTAATCCCTTTCTAAAAAGAATTTCCTCATTTTCGTTGGGTTTTTTTCCGTCCTTCTGAACTTTTTCAGTCTTAAAATTTCGATAAAATTAAACTTTTTGAAATTCTGCTTAAAAAGTTTTAAGTTCTAGAGATGCAAAAAAAACAAAAAAAAAAAAAAAAAAAAAAAAAAACCACCGAGTTTTTTTTTAGTGCCGAGTGTCTGAAAAATTCCCAAGTACTTTTTTCTACATTTTTAAAAGATGTTTATTATAATGAATTAATAACGTATACCATAACCCCAGCACTACAAAAAAATTTTAAAACATATTTTTATTAAAGATATAAGTTATTAAATACAATATGTCTATTATTTTTGTAGAATTCTTTAAAAATTAGAAGTATGAACTCCCTGTGCAGTGAAACCCCTAAATTCAATATATATGATGCAGTTCAAAATAGTTCTAGGACATGGGTTGACAATTTTTTTGGCTCCAGGCATATTGGGGAAACTGATATGTACTTTGAGAATAATCCAATTTTTTCTAATACAACCTCTGACAATAAAGTTCGGTGAATAGTCCTGTAACATTAACGTGATAAAATACTAACTAAAGTTACCTAACTGTTTTTTGAAATAGCCACCTCCCATAACTAAGCACCACTGATACACGTCCTGGAAATTTTGCAAGAAGTCTTGTTTTTGGATGGAGTTCAAAAGCCTCGTTACATTTCGTTTGGTGTAAGGAATATCGTCAATATCGATAACACGTTATCGATATTGACGATAAGTAAATTGTCTCAAGCTATAATTTTGCCACATAACACTTAATTTTAATTTATAATTTTGCTTTATACGGTCAATACAACATAAGGCACTCTGATTTTTTTCCCATTGAGTGGTGTGGGGTCACTCATCTTACAATCCAGAACTTTCATTTTACGATTGCAATGTTATCTTTTAAGAAAGCCTTAAAGAGTCAACATTTGATGAGGCATCAGTTACGATCAAACAATGCGTGATGTTTTGGAAGAGGGATTGTACAATCAGCTTTCATCCGTCTTCACAAAAGGTGTAGAAAAACTTGCACACACATTTAAGCATTTGACAAAACAATGGAAAGGATTTCCAGAAGAGTCTCTATCGACATAATATTTACTTCTAAGCTGAATACTTGAACTTTTTAAGACAACCGTCTTTCTTTCAGTTAAAGGACCCAATATTTTAAACATTTTAAATCAGAGTGAAGGACGGAAAACAAATGTGTCATCTTGTTGCCTAAGTTAGATTTAGGGTAGTAAATACTATAAACTTTTTATCCTACATTTACATCAAAAGACCTTGAAGTAAGACAAAACACTAAAAAGCAAAATATTGAAAAATGCTTTGTTTTTACATTGATAGGAGTAAGATGTATTTTACACACTTTGTTATTGCAACGAATTTCAGCCTCAAGAAATTAAAAACGGCTTAACGGTAAAATTGAATAATGAGGTTATTATGCTTTTCCATTTTCATGAAGCTTCAAGAGTATATCGAAAATATTATATTAAATACACATTTTGAAGTAAAAGTAATATTTTAATTTAAGTCATAATGACTTTTTTTCCTTTCAAACATTCTTTCTGATAATTTGACAAATTTTTAGCTTCTACAAATAATTTTCTTACACATAATTACTACTTTTAAAACTACTCTTCGATTTGGACTTCAAAATTAAAAACATATATTTCTTCTCTTATTTCATATATTTTAACATTTGAATTCTCGCTAGCTGAATATCTGTAAAGTTTGCTAAAAGAAAATTACATTTGATTTTTTTTTCTTTTTTATTTGTGGATTTATATTTTCAATTTAAATAGTTTTCAAAGTAAATGGATTAATTGTTCACTGCTAAACAAAATTGTTCTTCCGCATGTTCAGCATTTAATGTCAGATTTCTAAATCCCGTTGCTATCAATAATATTTAGATAATTAATAGCACTGTTTCACACAAATAAAATGTATGCATTTCTACATTTTATTTCTATCACCAGTGAAAGAAGTTTAAAATTGTTTCCTCGTGTTACTAAACAAGAACAAAATTTTAAACATAAAAAATTCTGTAACATTGAAAATACAATTTTTCGTACTGATCTTACCCAAAATGTGTACAAAAAAAGTAATAATTGAAGCTTATTTCTACCAGTATATTTCCAATGGGATAATTTATATTCTTTCCTTTCTTTAAAAACAAATGTTTGCGTTTAGCGTTTGAAAAAAAAATTCATTATACGGGAAAAGAGCATTATTTCACCCGTAATCTTCAAAATAGTCCATAACCACTGATTTTCTCCTAAACTGCCATTTAAAAGCTAAAATAAACCTATATTTAAGTTTTCCTCACATTATTATTATCTTAATGAAGATATATTTTTGATAAAAGTATCTCTTTCACTTTAAACTCTTTCGAGCAAGATAATAATAGTTCTATACTTTTCTGTGGAAAAACTGAAATATTCTTTTCTCAAAAAGATTCAAAATTCTTCTTTTTTTTTGAACATTTGTTTGAAAAGGGTTCAGTAAATGGTGAAATTAAATGGATATTCCGAAGTTTGTCTTTTTTCTTAGATTGTATTTTTGCATGTTAATTTTCATTTGCGATATTAATAATAATGAAATAACTGATGGGAAATATAAAGTAGCCTGTTTAAATGAAAATGATCCTCAATTACAAACTTTGTTTTGGAAATAGCAACTCTTCATCGTCTGTTTATTTTATAACCCTTACCTAGCAAGAGATGGAATTCATGATGTTGTACTAAAATTGGTTTATCTTAAGTTTCAAAGGAATTGAAAATATCACTATCATTCCACTGTAATACTACTAATACAATTTTAATTCGTGCTAGTTTGTAGTGTGTTTAAGTACTTTTTAATGAATAAACAAAATTGTGTCTTACTAAATTACAGATATATTATTTAAATATTCTAAATATAAAAGAGTACGTTACTTTTAAAAATTAAAAATTATTTCAATTACGAGTCTGAATTTCTGAGATATCTCAATGGTTTTTTGCTTATAGCTTAGATCTCAAAAGTTTTAGAACCAAAATGTTTTTCCTTGCGTTATTTCATAACATAAAACTGAAAGAATTGTATTCTATTATTAGCCAGATAATAATTTTCCAAATGAAAAATGCTAAATTTTAGTTTCATTTACTTCTGACCAGTAGTATTGGTTTGATTTTACGAATGGGAACTTCTTAATGAAATGCCTTTTAAGTATAGAGAAATATCTAACTTAAACAATTGACCTTTTATAATAAAATAGGCTAAACGATACCTACTATTTTATCTATTCAAAGAAAAATGCCCCTCAATTTTAAAGAGAATTTTTAGTTTTTTGAACTATTCAATGTATCTAAAATAAAACCTTAAATGTAGAACGAAAGTGCTATAATAAGAAAAAAAATGATAGCAGTTTTAAAAAGGGCAATAAATAAATAAATAAATAAAAGTATGATTGATTGCAGATTAATTTTTTGTAAAGAAACTGAAATCCATTAAGAACTTTGAAAGTTTTATTTAAACTCTCTCTCTCTCTATATATATAAATGAAGTTCTAATAATAAAAAAATTAGCAACATTGTTCGGATTTAGCGCTTTTTTTTAAATAAAAAAATCTTTAAGTACAATTTTTTTTCTTTCAAAAATAAATCTTTATGTTATGAAAGAATAGCTTAAAATAGTCTGACTCTATTGAACATTCTTTAAAGAAAATGTAGCTTATTTAAAAAAAAAATTCTAGGAGAGTAAAGTGTTATTGAACTTCATGTAGTTTTTAACACATAAAAACAATTAAAGTAAAATGCATAAGAAAATCCTTCTCAAAACATTATCTTCTAGTAAAGCTGACAAACAATTTAGAATAAAAAAATTGGTGTTCTGAAGTAAAAAGGGAAAATGTGCTGATAGAAAATGTCTCTTCCTTTAAGAAAATAAGACCAAATATAAAAATGTTTAAAATATTGTACAAGAAAATTGTGCTGCAAAATAAACTGTACTTTATTACAATATATATAATTTTAGAATAAATACTTCGATTTTTACTAACATCAGATGACATTCTACTTTGAAATGCCAAAAATTATCGAAGTAAAATTACTCGAAAAATAAATCTTTTCAAGAACGTGTTTACAGAAAAGTACGCAATTTTAGCGGCAGAACAATAAACTCCATTTGTAGCAGCAATTTATTCTAAACATGGAACTCTTAGCTTAAAAATGTGCTTAAAGTAAATGGCAAGAATAAAGTGTACAATAAAAGATTCGAGACGGAAATGAGCTACTTCCTTCTTTTTTCTAAGAAACTCTAAAAAAGTGAAATATGGAAAAACAGAAAAATAAAAATAAATAAAAAAAACAAGCTGTATTACGTAGATTTTTTGAAAGAAAAACGCGCAAAAAGGTTTTGAATTAAAATAAATATACAGTCAAGGAATTTGCAATTCAGTTTATGTACAAAGTAAAAATAAAAATAGTTATATGATCACTAATTAATGAAAACTATCGTGCAATTATAGGAAATAAATATGATACAAATAAAGTTACTTAAGAACTATAAATTCTTTCTATACAAAGTAACAAATTGCTAAGTAATTAACAATGGCTTTTTTTTTTACATATTGGGGGGAAAAATCCCATCGCTTTGTTAAAAAGAAAACTTATACAAATTAATCACAAGGATTTATGTTTTTTCTTATTTTTTTCAAGCAAGAAAAATCAAGCTCACTCAACAAGTTTTTAAAGCTATAAAACTGGACCAAATACTGCGTCATCACTCAAAAAATAATCGCGGGCTCTAGTCTAAAATGGAACGTCTATATTTCATTATCAAATTATATTATAAATATCTAAGTTTCCTTGAATTAGAAGAGAATTTTTGCATTAATTAAACGCTGAATTATTCCAACATTCGTGCGCTCGTTACTATTCCATAACATAATTGAATTTACAATAACTATTTTAATAATGAAATAGAAAAATATTGATAAAAACTAATTTTACAACAATACTTTTGCAATTAGAAACAAGCTTAAAACTTTTATAAGCATAACTTGCTTATGGAGAAAAAATATTTTTACCTAAAATTCCATAAATTCCAATGAATTTTTGACAAACGATAAATTAGACAAGTATTGATTATATCTCCAAGTGTAACCCTAAATACGCTACTTTTTATATTTGTTCAAAAGTCCATGTTATTCATTCCTCTGTTATAAAAGTTCTTGAAATAAAAAATAATATTTTTAAGAAGACACAAGCTCCAGCTGTTTTAAATGATTAAAAATAATCAATAATTAAAATTTGTTAATTGCGCCCTAAGCAAGAAGTAAATCCTAAACGTAATGTATAGCTATTACGATATGTTATAGCTATAATATATAGCTATAATTATAGCTATAATGTGTGTTATAGCTATAACAAAGTAGAACTCAATACCCTTGATAAATATACCATATTTTTATAGGATCTAGGTAAAATTAATATAAATGTTAATGGCTCAAAATATGATATTAAAAAGAACCTGTTACTTTTAACTTATTTAAACAACTTTTTAAGTGAATTAAAATTAAGTTAATTTAAACTTAATTTATTTAAAGAATTAATTATTTTCGCAAAATTATACACCAAGACTCTTATATTCCCTATTATAAATTTTAGTCTATTAGTACTAATAAGATATTCAAAAAATTTCATTTTAGATACCATAAATAAAATTGTTTACTCAAAATGTTTTTTTTTTTTGCATTTTTTGATAAAATTTGATAAGTAGATAACGAGAAAAAGGTACACACAGTTTGAAATTCTTCTTTTTGAGAAAACTGCATTTTTAAAATAAAAAAAATGTCACTTCATCACAAAAATTATGAATTACAACATGTATTGGCCCCATTTTATTAAACATTAGCTTATCCTACATATATTTTAAGACTATTTTGCTCAAAAATTGCCCAGAAAATACATACATAGCATTTTTCAGTTTTTGTTTAACGAGATATTTTGTAATATTTACATTAATTTTCTCAAACTCTGTATCAATTTTTGAAGAATTTTTAGTCTTGATGTATTACAAACATCAAAGTTTATTGAAAAAAAAAAACATCATGGATGTCTTGTAATAATATCACAATAAGTAAAAGTAAGAATTAAAAATATGTCATTATACGACATTTCTCGAAAGATTTCATTAATGTTTTGTTTATTCACATGCAAACAGTATTTCTAAGTGAATCGCATTTCAAAAAATTCTCTAATTTTATCAAATTATTTCTTAAACAGCCAAAATAAAACTGTTTTTATCTTTTTAACACGCTTTTATAAGTTTCACTTGCATGTAATGGAATCTTAGAACTCGATTTTTACCTACTTAAAAAGATCGGATTCATTCGAAATTTCGCACACTTATCAAGGACCGATGACAATACAATAATTTCATAATTTTGTTCCATTGTCCTTTTCAGGATCGTCAGGAATAAGGATAATCAGATTTCGTGACAATTCCATATATCTTTTCCAGATTTGGCAACTTATTGCATGTACCATTTTAAAATTTAGCTACTAATTGCATGTACCTTTTTCAGATTTGGCAACTAATTTCATACATCATTTCCAGATTTGGCAAGTAAAAGAATAAGGTGTAACCCTAAGGCGAATGTTTTGAATTTAAAGCTAATTATATATGCGAGTATAAAATACACTTGCGGTTAATAGAAGTAAGACAAACAAAAAAAGTGTTCTGTATCTCAGAAAGTGGAGGGTGGGTGTGTGTTAGCAATTTTTTACCATAATATAAACATTTTTCTGAAAACGAAAATTTAAAAAAAAGGCTCGTGCATGTGAAAAAAAAAAATGATTTGCGTACTAAACGCTAAATATTTTTTATTTTTATAAAGCAATACGTTTAGAAATGATGATACGAATTAACATGAAAGGAACACGTTTAAAAGGTGAAAAAAAACCGATTGACATTTAATATTACCATGTTTTTATTAAATCGCTTTCTTTAATGTCTGTCCGGGTGGAATTTTGTAATTGATTTTAAACTGTGTGACTTTCCGAGGAGCTAAAGACTTGAAATTTGGACCATAGCTCGGAAGTGGATGACAATGCATGGAAATGTGTAAAAAGAAAACAAAATGCAAAAAGTAGGAATTTTATAATTTTTAGTCCATAAAAAAACATGGTAGATTAAAAATTTTTTAATTCGAACTTTTTTTCTTTACACACTTTTATTTGTTTAACCTGTTCAAAAGAGACGGAATCTAATATAACAATACGGGACTTATCCAAGGCCTCGTAAACGCAGAGAATAAATACACTTCAGACCCGTTAATTAATATCCATTGAAGAGCAAGACTAATTTTACAGCCACGTAATTCCAGCTTCAAATATCAAACCCAAGGATAAATTCAACAATGAATAAATGATAGTTTAAAAAACTAAAAAACACGCTTTTATTGTAGTCGAACTAAAAATGAAAAATAATTATAGTTTGAAAAAACTAAAAAACACGCTTTTATACTGAATCGAACTAAAAAGAAAAAAAAATTCTTAATAAAGAATAAATGATTAACGAGAAATGAATGTCATTGGGGTAAAAGCGTGGGGTGTTCTATAAATGTATCAATTGTTGTAATTTATAACTTCTATTCCGAAAAGCTGAATTAGTGTAAAAATGTAGAACAAAGCACCCACCTTTTACCACAATGACATTCATTTTCTCGTTAATCATTTTATTCTTTATTAAGAATTATTTTTTACTTTTTAGTTCGATTCAGTATAAAAGGTGTTTTTTAGTTTTTTTCAAACTATAATTTATTAAACATAAAATTTATGTAATTTTATGTGTATAACAAGCTTGTAGGCAACGAAAAAGCATCACATATCAGCATATTATCACATATACCTATGTACTTTCCCCCAGAAACTGTTGAATATTAAGACTTCAGATTTTTTTCTGAATATTAATTCTTTAATATTTATACTGAAGTGAGATATTTCAAATATATTGTTAAGTTTTTTCAAAATTATGCAACGTAAAAGTATCACTATGAATGTCTTGAAAATGTTCATTTTTTTTCTACAATAATAACTGTATGTTAAAATATTTTGGGAAAATTTATAAAGGCTCACTTCAGTATGCATAATTACATATTAATATGAACTTTTACTTTATAATGAAATATTCTAGAACAATATAAGATCCATCGCATAGCAAAAAAGCCGTATGATACGCAGACCATTTTTAACCCTTGAACGTTCATTGGTTTCATACCGAACACACATTAAACACTTTTAAAAAAATAAAATTAAAATTTTTTTACCCCATTAAGAGCTTTTTTTAAAATTTTGTTCTTTGTCCTTGCAATAGATAACAACATTACGACTATATTTAACGATTGAGACTTACTAAAGAGAAAAACATTAACGTTTCTTAAAATTTGGTAAATTCCATTAGCTTTGAATAATATTAAAAAAGTTGTTATTTTAAATTATAGCACGAGGTCTTACTATGCTTCTTTCAAATTATTAATTACAACTTTCAATCATTTTGATAAGTAAACAGATAAATAGAAAAACGAAATTAAAAAATCTATGGTTTCACCACGAAACCAAACTCCAGTAAGGGATAAAGCAGTTTTTCTTGCGAAAATGGTTACATTTGGTATAATTTTTTTTTCAAGCATTGGATTGACAGCTCTATATCTAAAACACACATAAAGCTAAAATTTATTTTAAAAAAATATTCCATTATTTTAGTTGCTTTAGTAATTTTGTTTCAGAAAAATTTGAGACAAAAAAACATTTTTTTTAAGTATTTTTTTTTCCTTTTTTTTTAAATGTGTATAATTGGGAAAGTAGACTTTGATGCATTTCTACGCATTGAAAATGTATTTCTTTAGTTAAACTTCTGACTATACTGCTTTTAATACTCTTTGTACTTACTCAGAATGTATTCATTTCTATATGCGAATCTTTTTTTTTCTTTATTGTGAGGGAATTCAAACATGCATATTCCAAAACAACGCATAGCGCACGTGTGTTGTACAATTAGGATGAATCGTTCTCTCATTTATTTCCTTTTAAAAGGTGCAGAAATAGCGTACAATTTACCATTTGAAATAATTAATACGGGAAATAATTAATGGGTGTCAGTGTGAAAGAGAGAGAAATAATTGGCCAGCATCAAAGGTAGAAATCTTGCTAGAAGATTGAATAAGTGACCCGTATTATTTTGTGCACTGTCCAGAGTGCTGCTAAAATTTGTATGTATCTTATCGAGCCAACTTTGTTGAAAATAGGTCATATAACACTTTTAAGCAATCGTGACTAAAGATCATGGAAATGGTTTGTGAAATTTAATAATCTAAAAATCAATCGTAAGACTAACTACCATCTTCAATAAGGGAAGCAAAATCATTTTCACTCATATTAAAGATCTTAAAGGAATGGCATTTAAGGACTGTAGAGCAATAAAAGAGCCTATAGTTATTGTGAGTAGCTTGAAAATAGAGAAAACAATTTATCCCAGTATAATAGTAATGGCAAGTAATCGAAGAATGATCAGTTGAGTTCAAAATTACTTTCTTTCAACAAGATAATAACATCAAGATTAAAAGACAAATAAAAGGAGTATCTCAGTTGCTATATAGTTAAACCTGTTTTTGTGCGGTATATAGGGACCGCATAAAAATAAACGCCCCAAAAAATATTCGAAGTTATTATAAACTCTTACATATAACAAACAACTTTGTGGAAATACTATAGATTTTTTTAAGCGGTGGAAAGAGACCGCATAAAAAAAGTGGCACTTCGAAAATACGCTAATTATTTGCAAAATTTATGGGAAAGTACTTCCGTAACAAAAAAACAAAAAAACAATTGAATTACATATGGAAACATTTTTTAAATAATTTAGTTTCTCATTGTATACACATGGCGAAGTTTTCAAATACACAAACATAACTCACTGCCACTCATCTTCCTGCGATGAATAAATTCAAAATTACTGTCGTCACTTAAGATACAATTTCAAGTGATTTATTTTTTAGCACCGAAAAGAAAGAGATATGTTTTTGCGACGAAGGTTTGTTGGTTAACTTCTTGTAAATATCACGTAACCAGATATGCATGATCGAAGCTCTTTTTGAAATTTCATACTCCTTTCGGAATCGGTATCTATTTAAGAAAATGCTTTTTTAATTTGTTGGAAACTTTTATCTCTGCATATATTTTACCCGCTTCCAAAGAATCCGGTTCTTCTTGTCCGTTTTCATAATCTATCAAATTATTTATAATTTTACTGTCATTGAAAGTTTCGTCTTCAATCAAGCACGGGCTGCTGGCGTGTTGTGAGAAGGCAACTGATTGTGCATTGTCAGGAGACTGTTTATAACAAATGAACAGAGCGTCTTGAAGTTATATATGTACATTATAGTGACGTAACGTACACCCCCAACCCTTGCCTTACGGGGGAGGGGAAGAGCCTCTAACGCCTGACTAACGCCAAGTACGTACTAACCCAATTTTTAAAATATTAAAGGCAAAGTCTGACTTTGCAAGGAGGCTTTAACATTCTTTGATCACCACTGGTGCATTGATAGAAATATTGCAGTAGCGCCAAAGCCGTTCAAGTTCATATACCGCATAAAAAAGATCGCACTGAAAAAATCGCATTAAAAAGGACCGCACAAAAACAGGTTCTACTGTACCCATTCTTGTGCCCATTGTACAAGTTTTTAGAGAAAGTATTATGATGTGGGAAGGTTCTGTAGACATGGACTTGGTAATTTGAGATGTAAAATATAATTTACTGAGAATGTAGGTTCATTCAGAAAGCCATCTTATATATATTCCTTCAACGAATTAATCCTTTCACTTTGTCAATGGAAGATTTCAGTAGAACATTGCTGGACTTTATGGAGCTCGCACTGTGCATAATAAAAAGTAAAAACTTCGATGTAATCAAGGGATAATATGAGTTTTTTTTAAATCAAAATTGAAGTTTTCAGCGAATGAGTGAGTTATTGTAGGGTTTATAGGCGTAGGGAAAATTTCAGCAAAAGAGTGAATCTATACTGCGACCAAAAATATGCGTCAAGAATATGTGTGCCATTATTTATGCCAAATGGTATTCGACCAAATATTAGAGATAACGACCTTTTTTTAAAAGGCTATGTACATTAAATTTTGTATAATGAATATAAATCTTTCAGGTATAAATTATTAAATATATCAAAACATTTCTCACTAAAATTAAGTGTTGCTTTATAAATTGAATTTTAACAGTTTTTTTCAATTTAAATGGAGAAAATCATTTCCATATAATATGAAGTCTGTATCCTTCTTGAAAACGACATTTTTCTTAAAAGAAAATATCAATCACATGTCACAGTTTATTTATTAACGACGTCGGTAAATGTTAAATGTCAGAAAACCATTCCGCAAATGCCGAAACGTTTTTTTTACACCACGAACACACCCCATTAATTTTTAGCAAATGAGACTTCTATGTAAATATTTCTACAAAATTGCTTTAGTTTTCCACTTGAGGTTGTAATGCATCATGTCTTAAACAAATATAATTTCCCAGAAACCAGTTTTCTAAATGTGTTCTAGAAAGGTGTTGATTCACATTTTCCTGCTTTTTCCGCCATTTCTCCTCATCTATATTACTTATTTTGACAGATTTCAATTCATGCTGCACTTTCTGTGCCATTTTTAGTACAGTTTCCTCAAAACTAATCTTTTTAAGTTTAATAATATTCCGCTTCTGTTGGGAGAATGATATATGTTTTAAAAATTATCTTGAGAGAAGCTGTATTAATGACACAGAGAAAGTGTGTATTTCTTCGCCTGTGTTTTACCCAGTTGAACTTTTGTATACACTAGTAACATAAAAAGGACAGAAAGAAAATTGAATATAAATTTATTTTATCAAAATAATTTGATTAATTTTACCATTGACGAGATGAAATGATGTCTTACTTAGAAAATATGAAAGTATCGTTTTTTTTAAATGGCTCTGTTCATATCCTTCAAAATCGTTTGAGAAAATTTTACTAATAGGAAATTGAAGATTAAAAAGTGACGTTTGTGTTTTAGAATGTCTCAAGGTCTAAGGGCAGATAGTATTTTTCAATGAAAGAAAAACAGTAGAGGGATGAGGGAAAATAATTGCTGATAAAAATTTTGCCTAAATCTCTGGGATTGTTGAAATTATTGAAATTATGAAGGACAAGGGTCGGCAACCCTCTAGCTGTGGCATGCTGAACCAACCTACCAATATAATTCAGCGTGCCATACAGTCAGACATTTTTGACACAATTCGATTACTTTGAAAATGCATGCAGTGTTGGAGAATTGACTTAAAAATATTTTTTATATTACTATTTACATTAAAGCCAAACTACTTGAAATAGGAACAGATTTTTTTAAATTATCATGCTATTTAATTTAATGTTAATTTTTTTAAGGGAACTTGAAAGTGTGTGATAGTACTTACGCATTAATTTAACTTCTCCAAAAGAAAAAAAAATGATATCACCAAATGCTATCATTTCCATAATTATCATGTTGGAGCAGGCTAAATGCAGCATGTCGTGGCATTTGGCGACGTCTTTTGATTTAAAGAACTTAGACCACGGTATAACACGAATGTGCCAAGTGCTTACATTTGAGGTTTTTTCTACAAAAAAAAACATTTTATTATTCTTGCTGAGTACTTTAAGTTAATCATTAATGCTTATCTCGTATCTATGAGTTTAGCTGAGTAAAGTTTAAACAGCTTTATTCAACAGGAACATTTCATCAATTTTAAATATAAGGAATTCATTGTAAATTTGCCAATAATTTAAGACATATATTGTTTAAAAACACACTTTATTTATGATGTGCCAAATTCTAACTATAAATAATACAAAATTTAATTCTTAATTTTCGATTTGGTAGACTGACACGCTATTAAGAAGTTGCCCGGGCAATGGTATTTACTGGACCTATCCACAATATTTCTACTTCCTTTTTTCATGTCAAAAAATGTAAACAATTATTTAAAGCATCTGTATGGAATTTTAATTCCAACAATTCAAGAAATTAACCATTGATTAAATTCGTATTTCTTTTTTCAACATCATTATGACTCATATCTATATGTAGATAACTGAAACGAATACAGTGGCAATATAAACAACGGGATTAGAAAGTCTATTTGGATCTAACTTTGTGCGTAAACGGTAGTTAAATAATTTTCAACATTTATACAATGTTATAACTTTCAAGAATTTCTTGATTAATATCAAATTAGAATATGTTACTTTTTTATAATTTTAATTGCACAATGTTGCAAGAAAAAGGTTAAGAAAACAATTTGATTTCAAAATATATTCAATATTAACAATTTAATGTATTTAAATTCATTAATTCATTGCCAGTTTTCCAGGTGTTAAGCTCATCTAATTCTTTTGAACAAGACTTTTATACTTAAAAATTCTGAAGAAATCGAGAAAATAATTCAAAAATATTAATTTATTGTATGCAACTTTATTGCATACAAAGGAAGGGACGTTCTTTTTTTTTAATTCCAATGAAATAAACGTTATAATTTGCTAATATTTTTTTAATAGTAAAATATACTCCATCAAATTTATTTGCTTAAAAAGCATTTCTAATCCTTAAATGTATTTTTTTTTCATGAAAGATCAGCAAAATGTGCTTTTACTTTTGTTACTGTAACTGTATTAACCTATAGAGTTTCAGTGTTTATTTTTTTTATCAGAAAAGAAAACTTGATGCTTTCAATATAAAGTTCTATATGTTTATTCAGCTATTTTTAAAAGATAGTTTCTATTAAAATAAATGATAGTGGTAACCGAGTACTCATGTTTATCATGCTCATAGCCCGTGTTGCCCAATCGCGGTTTCTAAGCTTAGTGCCAATGAAGATCCACCGTGAAGAGGGGCGGAGACACGTTTATTCTATCAAGATTCCGAGTCATCCCAATGACTTGGTGGGGAAGTTTAAGGAGCAGGTGCAACTCACGTTTCATCGTCATAACTTGACCATGGTTCATATTTTTGAGGTTCGTTGCCAATAGCTCTCGTGTTGCTTCACAATACTGTTAGATTAGAATATCGCAATACAGATTAGATGGATTCAATAAAGATTAGATAGATTCAATAAAGATTAGATGGGTTCAATAAAGATTAGATAAATTCAATAAAGATGAGAATTTTGCAATAAAAGATTAGATAGATTCAATAAAGATGAGAATTTCGCAATAAAGAATAGATAGATTCAATAAAGATGAGAATTTCATAATAAAGATTAGACAGATTCAATAAAGATAAGGTAAATTCAATAGAAATATTAGAATTTCGGAACTATATATATAAGAATTAAATCAAACTAATATCATCAATGTCAAATAAATGTCAGACAATATTTTCTTTTATAACACTAGGGCTTTTGACGAAAAACCCAAACTGCCATTAAAGTAATTTTAAATAAAACATTGTTTAACGTACTTAGATATTATTTTCGATTACATTTAGTAGCCTATGGTGTTTTATTTGAGATTCATTACACAATAAAAGGTATACTCCTCTTTCACCAGTAGTGAATTCAAACTTAATCGTTGCATTGTTTGTCACAATTCAGCCATTATATCAAATCCTCCAAAGACTATAAACCATATCCAAAATTTTCCAAATACCGAAAAGTACCATTTTAAACCTGAACCCCTTCCCCAGAGACTTCAGACCAATCCTTAACTTCATTCAAGACACTTCTCCCAAGCATCGTGCGATTCAGTCTACTCCCACCCACACATCCTTCCAGACGATCTTTTGCCAACCCCATGTTGGCACCAGCCTAATGGATGAGTGCCCTATAGTTCGTTTGGTACCCTGACAAACACTCCTTCATTAGCAGAGGGCCCTAATAATGACAAAGTAGCCGGCGTAATTACTCTTTTGACATGGTGACTGCCTTCGTTCGCAACTTCCTGGGAAATTAGGGGCCCATACGTCTTGTCCCTTTTAGTGACGTGCGCTTTAATAACAACCCTGCAGGACAGGTGTAGAAAAGAGCGCATTGAAATGTACTTTCCTTTTAATTGGTAACGGTTGAAAGTGCAGTTTAGGTTGTCTCCGCTATTAACATTCTTTGTTCTTTGATTAAATGAATAGGTTCAGGGCTTGGGGTTAAGTGATAGTGATTTAAGTAAGTGGGAATGTTTTGTGTACCTAACAATGTAGTTTTTCATTTCAGTTTTAAATCATTCTGTAAAGTTGTAAGTTTATTATTGTTGAGGATCAGACGAATTAAATGATTTACAATTCGAATGTTTAGAATCTTTAAATACAATATCTTTTATAAGAGAAGTTTGAAGAAAATTAATTACAGTTTTATGAGAGGAAAATAATTCTCTAAGGAGAAACTAAAGTTATTGTTAAGAAATATCTATGTATATAATGTGATACAATTAACATATCCGACTACTTACGACAACGATTTTAAAAAAAAAATATTGGAGATATGGGGATTTTTTTTGTTGTTGTTTTTAGATTTGTTAAGTACACTTTAAGAAAAAAATGTGTGAAAATTAAGAAAAGAAAATGCAATTATTATTACTAAAATGGGAAAAATTGGTAAAAATTTACAAAATAACATAAGCATGGCCCATTATGTACCAAAATTTTATGAACAAATTTTCAATTTTTCAATTCCGATGTATTGCTATGTTATTCATTTTTGAAATGACCTTCAGGTAAGAGATATTTTATTTCCTACAAAATCTAGAGCACGTCAACTTAGTTAATATATGAAATTGCTTAAACAAATAGTGATTACATTAACATAAGGGACTGTAAATTTTGAAATAAAACGGTGATTGATTAACTGAAGGTTAAAACACCTCTATTAGGATGCAGAACTTTCAGGAAAAAATTCAGTTAATTATTTTCAGAACATTTTTAGCAATCGCTCTGGCTCCATTTCAAGCATTTTCAAAAAACACATTTCGAGTAAAACTCGTTTTAAAGTATGACATCTTGCTTAAATCAATGGCATCTGCTTTTTCTAAATCTCACTTGTAGTTTTTATTCTATTTTACGGAAAATAATAAACTTGGAATTTTTATAAAGCTAATAAGACGACCTGTAAAATAAAATCTTCTCAATTTTTGGCAAAATTCACAATTTTAGGGTAGTCGAATACTTTAAAGACATGAATTTAAAAATACAAATGTGTTATTTGAGTAAAATAAATTATCGGAAATTCAATTCATTTATGTATTTAAAAAAAACTGAATACTCTTCCGGGTTTCACTGTATTCAACTCTACAAAATATAGTTCAGATAGAACAACATATTAAGAATCTTGATCAGTGACAAATATTACAAGGATATATTTATGTCCTCATTCTGTCCTTACTCAAATATATATTACTCAAATATTATTTTTATTCAGAAATTGAAAGGTCAATGATTTTTGGTTATTACATTGATTATATATTGCCTTACATATTGTCTTTGATACTCGTATGTAACAGTGGCCGTAGTAAACTACCGGTTATTGTCATAGACCCGTTACTAGAGTTGTTGAGTCACAGGTTCGAGTCAGGATGTCACTGAAGAGCCTCTCCTCCCCCCATGTAGAAAGGATGCACGTTAAATGTATCGTGGAGGCTTTAAATCGTCACATTGGCCTGATGTGGAAGTTAAGAGAGGGATGTGCCTGAAGGTGTCGTCTTTTTAATTGAGAAGGGTTCAAAATTACGAGGTCCATCACCAATTGCTCTTGTGTGGCGTTAGTGTGAATTTAATATACAAGCACTCAATCACCGTATAATATCAAAATAAATCATTTGAAAGACTGGTTATATATTCCTGTATATGGGGAGATATTTTATTCAATCATTGTGTACTGATTTAAATCTGCTAGTAGAAAATTTAACATCAAGAATACATTATTAGCTAATTCAAATCTAGAACAGCTTCATTTTCCTCGACCATAACACATTTTCTGATTCCCATTTACCTTCTCTTTTTGAACTCGTGAGTGTTACATTGCATTTTTTTAAATTTTTTTTTAATGGGTTCTCTTTATACCTTTCTACTGTCCTCAAGGGGAAGAAACCTTTAAAGAAATTGTTTGGTTGATTTTAAGAGCCTCTTCCTGTGAAAGTAACGTGATGTATGTAAATTAATTATTTAAAGTAAAGGGAAAGTAGCTCATGAAGGATGTCGAAAGAGAAATCATAGAAAACAGGGTAGTTCACTTTTGAGAGAATATGAAATTAGTTTGAAAGTTCCTTTGCGTAATTTTTACGTGCTTTTAGTAGGCTTGCATATGACTTACTATTTTAGTATCATAGGAAAAGATGTATGATATTGTGATCCAGTGCATCTGACTTCCCTTTGTATCAAATAAATGATAGTTTTTGCTAATAAATAAACCTTAGATCAATTCGCTTCAATTTTCTAATTGCAACCGTCTAATAGTGCAAGTAAAAGTTGTGTTCATGTTAAAGCATGTCTTTCCTTCCGTTAGCCCTCTCACTAATGAAAGTACAACTTCTAAGGAGTCAAAAGGAATAACACCCGAAGATTTTGATTACTTTATTTTACTATATTTTCCAAAGGCATTGTTGTTGTCGTGTATGACAGAGTGCAAAGGTGTATATAACAAAATAAAAATATAGTCAAATATTGCCAAAGGCGTGAATCACTGCCGTGGCAACATCCATGGCACGATCCGAGTATAGGATGTCCATGCTGTAGTCCTTGTCTATTTTAAAAAGGGAACCAACAATGGAAGGACAGCTAAAAAGGTGTTTGGTATCCAGTTTCTTGCCTGGGTAGTGCCTGCATTCCACACGTGATCTGGATCCATCAGGCAGAATCTTCATGCCCTTAAAATGCTTTATCCTTAGTCTGGTTATTGTTGTTGTAATTTCTCGGCTGTAATTTAATTCTGGCAGCGATAATTTTTTTGTGGGTTTGAGTAGAGCTTTTGTTTTGCGACTGCGTTGGCATGAAAGACCACAGTCGAAGAAGTTACAGGTTCAAGTGTTCTGACTTCATTAGCAAGGAAATCGGCCCTCTGGACATCAAAACACAACGCATCGGCTACCCCGGACGCGGTAGCATTATTGATATCACAATATATTGCACTTGTCATAATTGAGGGTTACCAGAGCACCGAGAGGTTGGACTTATGATTATTTTTACGACATGCATGAACTTACGTTGGGACTATTCTACTCCGGTCACCACTCGGGGAAAAGGCATCATTAAAATTTTGCAAATGTATCATTAAAATATGCATAAAAACACAATCTACTTAATTAAAAAATGCTATCTCACAAATGGCTTTCTTGCTTTACCGTTTTGGATGCACTTGAATATATTCAAATGAACAAATAAAATAAATTTGAAAAGAAAATAAATAAATCTTAAAAGAAAGTCTCTCCAGAAATCTATCGATATTTCTACGATGCAAGCAGATATAGATACAAAATGAGACAAATAGATTACAAAGAGTAGACGAGGTCTTTAAAATATAAAGTAATACGTTCTCTACAACACATTATAATATCGATACCTCATTACGAAGGCACATTCGGGTTTCTGCAGCTGTTCAACATTCTGCTCATTATAACCTCCTTACAAAAAAACCCCTCATTTTTAGGATGAATATGTGGAAGCAAGGAATCTACGCAGGTTGATTCATAAAGACGCATACAGTTTCAATGCATTATATATCAAAAACAAGGCAATATACTATGTGTTAACTGTAACAGTAAGTTTTGTTAGAGACAGTCATAGATATCCTGTGTGTGTATTCTTAGTCACACGATATACATCGATCAGGTAATTAATTTCTGCTCAAACGCAAGTTGGGATATCTGAATCGAGTCCAACCCTAGCGGCCGTGATATGCTGTTTCAGCTCCGTCGAATCAACAGGAAGAGGAGGCACGGATTCCTTGTCGTTCACGTACCCCACAGGAAAAAAAAATCTCAAATTGTTAAGTCGATATTTCTAAGTGGTCATTGAGTAAGTGACATGTTGTAGTCCGTTGCAAAATCTGTCTGTGACTTTTTACGATGCGGTCGGTCGTCTAAGACATTTACTTTTGCAGAAACAGCCCGAAATTAAAAATTTTCTGGTCATTGATAGACAGATTGTCCAATTGGAGGTTATTTTCTGAGTCGTGATAAAAAATGCCGTTGCACAGCAGTTACGTATTTCGTTTTGCTTAATTCAAAGACATAAAAAACCTTCTCTGCAGAAGACGTCACCATTTTGAATGAATAGTCATATGATACGCACGATATATCCTACGTCTCTTCTACCACGGGTGACACATAAACTCTTTAAGAGTGATTCTACACTTACGAATCATTAAGGTGGTGCGTATTTTTGATTGTAACTCTTTTATAGCGTCTGTATTCTTTGTGAATTATCCTGAAAATTAAATTATACGTTGTGTGTAAACATTCATCGACTTAAGCCTTTCAATATACGAATTCATAAATATTCTTAAAAAAAGTAAGAGATGAACTATTTGTTCAATTAATTAGCTTGCTAGGAACAAATGAATTGTTCAGCCTCAGTGTGAATATATCGCAATAAAGCTACGTTTGTGTAAACGTGTATGTGTAGTAACAAACGTGTATGTGTAGTAAAACTGAACGTTTCTATATAACACGCTTCTTAATTTTCTTGAATGCAAAGTTCTGTTGGTATTTTTACATCACTGAAAGCTGGCTGCGGTAGCCTAGTGGCCATGGTCTCGAGTTCAACCCTAGTGCCACTGAAGACCCGCCGTGTAGAAGCACTGATGCACGTAAAATCCGTAACAGCTTAAAGTCCTGACGTTGGTATGGTGTGCTAGTTAAAAAGAATGTGGTCCTTTTCAGCTAACCATGATTTAAAATTGCGAGATTTATATCCAATCTATCAAGTGTGTTTTCAGAGTATAACGTTAATAACACACTAAGCATTAATGAGAGTTTCAACGTGCATGTGCTTTTAAAAGAATAATTTAAATTTAAATACTCATATACCATTTTAAAAAAATTTTTTTACACTATTTATTTAATAAACTAAGTTGAACAACAAATGAAATTATTCTTAAGAGCTATAAATGTATTTTTATGATTTCAAAATTTTGTATAATTGAGTAGTTTAATTTGTTTTTTTATTTCCTTAAACATTCTACAGATAAATAAATTATTTCTTGAGATTTGAGAATGGAAAACAAATCTTCCGTGCATTATTTTTTTTACACTGCATTCTATATATCAACTGGAAAAACAACAGAATTTAATTCAATACCGGAAGGCAAAAACGCAATTATTTGTTAAGTAAAAGAAAGAAAATAAAAAAAAAAAAGGAATTTTTTTCCAGCATGTATCTCTTTTCTTTTAAATCACAGCTTTCGAGATTACTTTAAAATAAAAAGAAAAATATATTTTCACCCGAACCAACTTTAAAAAAAATAAACACAGAAAGATTTTTCGAGACTTTATTTTTGTAGCAAGTAAAGAGAAAACAAATTTAATTAATAAGAATTTTTAATAAATAAAGTTGATTTTAAGTTAGTAATTATAACAAAAGTTTTAATTAATTCTGCATCTAAAAAAAGTGCGATACGCCTTACAGGAATCCTTATAACAGAGGAAAATATTCATTTTGAATTTTTTCCCCTTCTTATAACTAAACCATCCAACAACACAGGTGTTAGAAGAATTCTCATTAATTTCGTTCATCAAGTCAAGAGTTAGGTAGTTAATAAACACGGTTTATGTTTTAATAATACTTATTAGAAAAAAGTGCTAATTGATGAAAGGCGATAACACGTAATGAAAAGATAAGAAAAGAAAAAGACGCCTTCATCTTCTTATTAAAAAAGCGCTTCTTATACCTTTTTTAATATCCTTAGTTTCTAAATAAATTATGTATATAAATGTGTAAAGGATATCCTACTTAGTTTTAAGATCTGTGAATTGATTTATTTTTTTATTAACTTCCGAATTCAGAATCTACACCAACGATTCTATAACAGTGTGGTATAGAACCCCCCAGGCGATGATCAACCTTCGTGAGAGGTGCAAACATATCAAATAGTTGAAAATAAAAGATTTTTTAAAAAAATTATTTCTTAAAAGTATTTTATTTAAACTATTTATTACTTTAAAGTAAAATATACAAAATTTAATAATTATCTTAATAATTTGTACGGTATATAATTAAGGTTGTATTGTAGTTTTAACGTCAAAGTATATTATTATTACATCAGTGCTTCTCAAACTTTCAATGTTTTCCACCCAATATTCAATTATAATTATCGTCTCACCTCCCTCTCCCCACTTTCAATCAACAGAGAACACAATATATTGAATTCACTAATACTATACTTTTACACTAAAGTTCAACCTGCGTAGAATAACGTCTTATTCAGCCAGAGCGCTAATTGCCCCAGACGTACATAAACGTCTTTCCGAAGTACGATCTCTTCTGTGCGCTGCTATCCATAAAATTAGTCCGAAGGCTTTGGAATGCAATAAAAGGACCTTGAAAGTGTTTAGCAGTGTTTGCGAAGGATTTACTTATTTCAGAGGATTTGCCTATTTATTCCTTTTCTTCCCTCCTTCCCAATAACGTGCATGCCTGCGTGGAAAATGGTGGCATTGAGGAGCGAATCGCATAACTTTTAATTGTCAGTTAAAAGGATTAATTATAAAATGAATGAATTATCAAGATAAGTGTTTATTTTTGTATATAATTTTATATATGACAAACCCATGGGTCTCTGGTAATAATTATATACTTCTTCTTAAATAATTATTGTGTGTCTATTAAATTAATTAAAATATACATTGTGCAGAGTACTGAAAAATTTAGAAGTGTATTACATCAGTGTAAATGTGTATTTTATTCTTTAATATATCAGACTGTATTCATCGTTTTATTTTCAGTAAATTAATAATTGTTTGAATACTCTTTTGGTTTTGATTTGTGAATATGCTCGCACGCTCCTCGTAGAATTATCACGCCCCACTTGGGGGGGGCGCCCTATAGTTTGAGAAATGCTGTATTACAAGGCAGTGTATATTGATGTTGATTAGAAGGGAGGCGCGATTAAAATTATGATTGAAAATTGGATCTCAAATGCTAGAAGTTTAAAAAGCACTGAGCTACATTAAAGTTGCTGATGAAGAACTTCGTAATTTCGAACTGCGGTTAAATGAAGAAAATGACACCTGATCTGGTAACCTATTCTTAAAATGGTATGGTATCCTATTCTCCAAATTTCCATATCACTCCATCGTAAGAACTTTAGACCTCGTCTGAAGCCCTGTGCTGAGTCCTTAGAGAGACCAGGATTCGAAACGAAGCCAAAGTATCGACATAAACACAATAGGTCGTGGTGGGTTTGTGGTTATGGTCAAGCACTGTCATGAGTTCGAACCTAGTGCTATTGAAACCCGCAATGTCGAGACTCAAAGTCTTCTCTCAAGTCTGGTGGGGAAATTGGGAGAGAGGGTGGTACAAGATCAGGAGTCGTCCAATTAACCAAGGCTCAAAATTAGGAGGTCCATTGCCAAAAACCCTCGTGTTACTTTATAGCATGATAACACTTACTCTTTGACTTAAACCCGCCGACCATGACCACTAGGCTACCGTTGCCATTTTAGCACCTGTTAATGCATCTATTACATAAATGCTGTTAAATTCCTTAAAATGTTTGAGGATATTTTCCTTTTGAATTTTAATAATGAAATTAACATATCACATTTTTTCTTTTCTCTAATTCTCTTAATTACCACACTTATACTTCAAATTTTTTTTTTAAAAAAAGCTGAATATTCTTAAGATTTTTGAAACATAAAATGTGGAAACGTCTGAAATATAAATTAGATTCTATTTACACGAAACCAATTTTTATATTTGAGAATTGAGCTTTTATTTCAAGTACTATTTATACAGCTGGTTTTAATCTTTGAAATCTGAATATCGAAAAAAATTGATGATAAAAGCTTCGTGCTTCAAGAGCATGGATTTTAATGAAAGGATAATGCAATAATGGATTAGAGAAGTAATGTAGATAATTTTTAAGAAAAAGCATTTGTTTTCTGATGAAATGGGAAGCGTAAAATTCTTATCCGTTTTCTGGCAACCATGAGTATTATTTCGTACTTACTTCAATAAAGTAGGGAATGGAGAAATGACATAAATTCGTTTTATAATTCACATTTAATATTATAAAGTTTAAATCTTTAATATTATACATCTATTTCTTCCTAGTTTTATAGTTTAGTTTTGCTAACTTCAGAAACCTAACACAGTTTTTGTTTAAAGGACTTGTTTTAATGATTATTATTACTACTTGAAATCGCATTGTTAGCACATCAGGCATTTGTAAAAATTGCAATTTACGTGAGGAATTTCAATCCATTAAGCAAAATGGTTGAGTTCACTACGTTTGCAATATATTTAAGTTATAAGCGTATGTCACATGGTTTGGAACCGATGGTTAGTAAGCCAATCAGGTATATATTATCTTAAAATAACTATAATGCAAATTATGCAAACATATTATAAATCATAATTGAAAAATATGTTAAAAATATTTCAGTAAAGAACTTTTGCTCGATTCTACTAAAAACCTGTTTGTTACATACACGTGTGTGTTTGAGAACAACGAACATACTTTGTAATTCTGAACCTCGGTTAATTAACGCGGGAAACATTTGAGCATTGAATTCAACAAATAGCAATATTAAGATATGTTTGCTTATAATCTAGAGTTATAATTGACTTTTAATCATTGAAAACTTATTCAGTCATATAGTTATATTTGGTTAGCATTTTGAAGCCGTTGGCTTCAAAATAAGAATATTTATCTTATAATATTGATATATATTGAAGATCACCCCATATTAATTCCTGTGATTGTAAAATCCCGCGTCCCTTTCCCTTCCGTAAAATATTCTGATGTATTTTAATTATTTTTTTTTCAAATTTCAAAATGTATTGGTTGTTTCTAGTCTGTAGGGAAAAATATTGCAATTATACATATATATATACCTAATGTTTTTTAATAAAATACTAAACTGTTAACAATTTTAAAGGTACAAACACAATTTTTAGAATGCTTAGTTATAAACTTGGACTACAGAGTTGAATCTTTGAATATACTAAATTCAGGTGTTGTGCATTTAGTATGACGCAAAATATGATAGATTTCGCCACGTGAAAAAGAAATATAAGGAAAAAAAATCAACTTGAAGTATTTTCTAGAATTACGAAAAATGTTATTTCCATCTGGCATGATTACAAAAAAAGCAACATTCAGTGAGACCTCATCCCATACTTATTCACATTCGTCCTTTGTAATATATATATGTCGAGGAGAGTTAGGGGAACATTGTTCCATTCCTGTCGCGGAGCAATTTTAAGTTCCTGCACAGTTTAGACTGTGAAACACGTTTGCCAAGACCATCCTAGTAATGCGCTCCGTACATTTAAGCTCTACAGTCTCAGAGATTTCAACTCTCCTGTGGGGGCGTTCATTTTCATCTTTTAACAGTAAGAATGAACCTACTGCATCTCAAAAAAGAGAAACATGATCCAATAGAATATCGCATAATATCGCTACGATGGCACGCTTGTGCATCATGCATGTGTAGCTGTGATCCTCAATGGTGTAACGAATAATCTTAAGGCTCCCTGATTTCAGGCTTTCGGCCCCAAGCTCAAACACATTCTTCGTGTCAGTCAAGATTTTGGCCCCCTAGAATCTCTGCCCTCCCCCCGTAATGTGGGGATTGTGGGGGTGTACGTTCCGACACTGGTTTTCTTCATTTCGTCGAAAACATGGCTCTAAACCACTAGTGATTATTATGTAAACAGGAAGTTTGAGCAACAACTTTATCTATATATACTAGTATAATTTTTTATCATAATAAGCTGGCTATTTGAATTGTATTTTAGCATTTTCCATACAGTGTATTAAAAATAATTAACTAATTGCTGTTGGTAGTTTGTAATTTAGTGGGGTAGGAGCACACTCAGTTCTTCCGAACCTTCATTTCCTTTCAATGACATTTTAAACGACTTTATATATATATATATATATATATATATATAGCGTTTTCAAATTGCCCTTTTAATAAATAATATTTAAAATTTAAATATAACTGTTGGAAATTAATAAAAAGGAAAAAATTAATTTGGTATGAAAAAATTATAAATATAAAATAAAATAAAGACAAAAATTAATGAAAAATCTTTTTGTGATGGGAGTGGGTGAAGGGATGCTTAGCAAATCCAGTTACAGCAAAACATTCCAAGTTAATGACAGAAAATATTTAGATATAAAAAGTTAGCGTTCGAGTGGAGCTCCTGTGATTGGCTCATCAGCGTGGTCAGAAATTTTTGCATTCAAGCTTAGGTGAGAAGCTCAACCAATCATTGAGTAGTTAATGGAAAGAATAAAAAATAAAAGACAAATAATTTAAATAAAAGGGAACATATTTATGAATCAAAGAAAAGGAGGATCAATTAAGATTGCTCTCTGCGTCTGTGGAAATTAAGATCAGGAGTATAATTTTCGATTCTAGTGATCAATTTATTATCAGAGTTGTCAATTTATTAAAGAAATTGATTGGCTAATTGGTCTGTGACAGTTGTTTTACCTTAGTGGTGTTGTTCATTTTGTGCTATATAAGTACAGTCCAGCAAGTGCTAAGTATTTCTGTTTGCCCAGTGATTTATTTTCATACAATTGTAGGTATATGTTCTTACTGCAGTTTTTGGGACCAAGTCTATTTCTCCCAAATAACTTTTATTGGGGAGAATTCACTTTTTATTTATCCAAAGTAATGAAGCAATTTCTAAATATACACATGGTTATACCTTTGTTTTGCTGCTTTCTATATATTTTATCTTTTTAACAATCACTAAATGTCTAGTTATGTTAATTTATTTTCTCTCTTCCTCAGATGTGGACGATGGACCGGACGATTGCCCCCGCGATCGCACAGAAGCGACAGCTAAGGGTCGGCAGTGCTTGCGGAAATGCAAAAGTCATAAAGACTGCATCAGTTCACGGAAGCGGTGCTTGTGCGACGGTCTTTGCGGATGGAGTTGCGTCAGACCAGGCAAGCATTCAATGCATCTTTTATTTCAAAAAATTCATTATTTTTAATTGTTTGTAGACAATAATTTAAGATACTTTTCACATTAATTCCGCTTTATTTTTATACAAATGCTGATTCGCCGAAAAACACGTTCGATTTTATCTTACTGCTGTGATGGATGTCTTATAACATCCATTGGTGTTTGGGAGTTAGAATACAGATCAGCCATAATACGAACGAATCTTTTTATTGTTTTATCAATCAATTCAAATGATCTAGGGTAGGAAGTGCACCTTTAATTAAGTATTGGAGCAAAAGCGAGGTAGAAGAGATATTTAATTATGATTTGAATCACTTACTCTTGGAACGTTTTGGTAAGATACGTTCTAAATAACCGTAATTCCGTTTTCAAATATTCGACTTCTAGTCGATGTTAATTTAATCTAACTTATTGACTAAATCATCAATTAAATATCTTTAATAAGTCCAAAATTAATCGTTGAACAACTCTCGACTAGCTTACAGCTACTTTCAACTAATAACTAACTTCCAACGCCTAACCACTAACTACTGATCATACATACCTAGCAGTTAATGCTTAAATATCATTCTTTATTTACATAAACTATATCTTCTTCTTTGGGAGAAAGTGTTCAGTAGAACAATAATTAAAAAAATAGTTTTTCCTATGAAGGTTAGTAGGAGGCTCACGGGTAGACCCGTTACATTGCTATAATAGTAATGAAATTTCTGTTATGTAATTGCGCATGTCAGAAGGAGTGAAAAAAGAGACTACGAGGTCGGTAATTGAACAGCACCCTAGTTTTTGACATGAATAACAACGTATGCAACTGATCTATTTAAAGTTTTGAGAAGAGTAATTTCAGTCACGAAAGAAATATGTTATTAATTGCGTTCAAAACATATTAAAAATGAATTTTTCATTGATTTATTGTTCTTTTGAATTTTTTTTTTCACTATGGGGAAAGACATGAATTATAACTTAAACATTGAAATGTAATTAATTAGTTGTTTAGTTGACAAATTTATTGATGGATAAGGTTATAACAATTTTGGTGGCTTTGAGACATATTTAATAACTTTCTTCATTCTCATTACAGTTTGGACAGGATTATTATAATTGGTTTCCAGAAAATTATTTTAAAAAATGGTACATCTTTTGTAGAATCATAGTCATAAATATTTGATGACAAAAATCCTCTACCGAGCTATCTTAGCAGCTTGTTCGCTTATTGAATTTTGTTCCACCTGAACCACTGGTATTACGGCCAATTTTCGTTAGCTGCAAAAAGATTTTAAAAATATGAAAGGAATTCTACTCTTATAATTATACACTGCACGTATAAATGACGCTCTGTTTTTAGAAATCAACAAAAAGCCATTGACGCGGGACTTAAAGCTATTCTATTTAAGAAGAATTAAGGTGATCCTTGGATTCTCTCCGATAGCCGTAGTTCACTTCAACACCTTTACAAATGGTTTATTGTTGGCAAAAAAACCAGTGTCTCCATTTTACACAAATTGAAACATATATCGCTGCACCATGATATTCCTTTTCAGTGGATCTCATCTCACAACGAACTTTATGGCAATGAAATGGTGGACAAACTAGTAAAGGAGAGCTGTAATCTTCCAATTCCCTCTACATCTACCCTTACCTATCTAAAACTATATTCGTTATAAAAAAAACCCCAAAATTTGGTTTCATTCGTATGCGGGTAATAGACCCGGACTGACCCCAGCTCTAAAGTGTGACAGATGCTCCCAGACTACACTCTCTCGTCTTGCTAGTCGTCATATCCTCTCATTCTCAACGAACAAGCAGATCTTCACCATTTGTGCACGGTGTCAAGATCACCAGGCTTCCTCCGAGCACATAATGCGTTGCACGGATCTCACAAGCAAAGATATCTATCTACACGGATCCCCTTCTTGTGAGTGAGTGAATATTAACGTCACACTATTAAGCTACAGGATGGCTTTTGGCGACAGGCCTCATAATTTTGAACCATGGTCAAGTGAGGAGGACGACACCTGAGCTGCCCCCTCCTAACTAACACACCACACCACACCACGGAAGGAAGTTTGAGCTCTCGACAGATTTAACGTGCATCGCTGCCCTACACGGCAGGTCTTCAGTGGTACTGGGCTCGAACTCATGACACTCGAGCCATGATCCGATACCTTGACCTCTTCACTACTGCGGCCACTCCCCTTCTTATGCTGAACGTTTTGAGAGTCAACGATTTAATTGATCTTGTCTGACCTCGTCAGACCCTGGAGGATTAGCAACAACAACAGCAACACGTATTAATGGTGGTTATAAACATATACATTTGAAAGGTGTAAATTTATGAATTGTCATGTTTACATATAAAGTATAATCGTCAAACAGTTTCAGTTGTATGTTTTTATCATTGTATTTATTAATAGTAATTGAAGAAAGTCTGCAGACTCCTTCACAACTTACTTAAAATTATCTATGATTTTTTTGTTTGTTTGTTTGAAAACGACAAATATTAAATTGGTTGGAAATCATTTTCAGTTTTATCAAGGGTATAGATTTGAACAAAAAATTTTTTTAATGTATAGGTATACTTCTATAATTTGCTTATTTAATTCTTTATGGCATTGTATTTCATTTCGTTTATTTTTTATTTAATATTTTGAGAAAAGAAAGGGCTTGTTGTAAGTGCTATGACGGAACTATGTGCTGAATAAGATTTTGATGCGTTCGGTATCCAATTACTTGCGACAAATTTTTTTAAAAAAAATAGTGATATGGGAATTAGTTTGTTGCTCCTAGATTTGCGTAGCAAATTTTAGGAAAAATATGCTAAAATTGAGTAGAGAAAAAGAAATTATTTTTACTAAAATGGGAAAAACTGGTAAAAATTTACAGAAAATAACATAAACGCGTCCCTTTCTGTACCAAACGTTTATGAACAAATTTTCAATTATGATGTATTTATTATGATTTATTCATTTTTGAAATGACTTTAAAGAAATATAAGAAATATTTTAATTTTTTTACAAACATTACAGCACTTTATCTTAGTTATGATATGAAATTGCTTAGAAAAACATTGATTATATTAACATAAGGGACTGTGAATTTTGTAATAAAACAGAGATTGATAAATCTGAAGGTTAACACACTATTGCTATTATGCAGAATAGACACAAAAAAACTTCAGGTAATTATTTTCAAAACTTTTTGAGCATTTGCTCATTGAGCGTTTGAACATTTAATAAAAAAACACTCACATTTCCAGTAAGCCTCGTTTTAAAGTATATGACATCTTGCTTTCAGTAATTGCATCAGCTTTTAATAAAACACTTGTAGTTTTTGTTCTAGTGAACGGAAAATCAATAACTTTGTATTTTTATAAAGCTAATAATATAACCTATAAAAGAAAACCATAAGAAGTTTTATCAATTTTTGGCAAAACTTTTAAATTTAGGGTATTCAGATACCTGGAATATTGGTTATATTACTTCTTATATATTTGACTGTAGTATTTCATTTGACGTATCTTTAAATATGACCTGAAAACGTAATTGTGACACAAATACATCATATGATTATTTAGAAAATAAAAATACTTCATCGTTTTAGCTGTAGTTCAATATGTTCTCTTAAGGTATCCGAACACGTTCGGAGTACTTTTTAACAAAATAGCATACTAAAACATTATAAATGCTCTTTTAGGTCTCAATACCAGTAAATAGTACTATTTAATTATCAAAATTTAAAATAAATGACCTGAATTTTTCAAAATTCACAATTATAAGTGAAATTTTAGCAATATTTTGAAACACTTCATAGCAGTTAGAGAAAAAAGTAATAAACATATATTAGTAAAAGTATTACGAAAACAAACTAGATGCATTTATCTAGAAAATGTACTAAAATTTTAATTTTTTATTAAAATTTGAAAATTTTAGAGCTGATTGAGTAAACGTTATAAGAAATATTACATTTTTTATGAGACCATTATTTAAATAACAAGCCATAACTCAAAAAGTATTCATACAATAAGAAATATCTTAGTACATTGTCTAGAAAATAACGTAAATATCAGGTTCAAAAAGTTTTATAGAAATACATTCGTAATATTTTGAGTTATCAGACTCGCCATGATAGATTTCGAGCAATTTAAATGCCCATTTCTGGTTTTTCTAACTTTACAAAATTGATTGTAACTTGACATCTAGGTAGTGTAGAAACAAAATAAAGTATATTTCGTAAAGTCAAATGATAGCTCTATTCAATAAAATAAAAAAGAAAAATGTCTGTCTTGACTGAATTTGGTCATTTTCAACGTGTTCGGATACCTTAAAAATGTTTTAATAATTACATTAAAAAAAATTTGATTGGACATCACTCTTTACAGGTCAAATGATTTGAAATCGAAGCTTAATCGAATATAGAAATATATGGTCATTCAGTTAACCAGAATATTCGACTTTTAATGAGTTTAAAGAGTTTTATCTTTAACTAAGTATTACTAACAAAGACATTTTGCTAGACAATGGATCATTTCATTTCTTTCTGATACTTCTAGTTTTATACCTGTTGCAGAAACTCAAAAAGTCATATCATAAAACATTGGATCTTCGTTTATGAAAGATGACAGTATTTATATATATATATACATCTAAGTGTCACAAAACATGGAATATAACTTAATTATGATCCAAATTCAATATGAAATCTACTTTTTCTTTTGTGGCACAATTTTGTAAGGTTTTATTCCGTTTAACAAATATTTTTTCCCTATCGCGGGTTATGTTCTTTATTCAAAATTTAAGCATATAAGAATTTTATGAGCATTTCATTTCCCTGTTTTCTTTAATAGATTCGTGTCTTTCTGTTTAGCTTTTTGTTAGAATTACAATAAATATTGAGAAGTCCTGTAGGAATTATTGTATATCTTGAAATTGCGAAAAATATTGAGGCATAATTATAAATACTCTAGATAAGGTTGAGTAATGATCAAATTTGCTTCATATCCCTTATTTATGTTTACATTACTGTGTTCTATTCAAGTATATAATTAGATTAAACATTTCAAATTAGAATTTGTCAATACATTGATCGAGAAAAGAATGTTAGGTTCTGAATTTAAAATCATAAAGACTTTATATCGTTGACTCAGAGCACCATATTTGCGATTTAATAAATAATTCAGTGTATCTTACTCAACATTTTAAATCACAGTCAGTACGAAGTTTTATATATAATATGCATATTATATCAATGCGGAATTAAGATTTAAAAAAATAACGTCGAAATTCTATCACATTTGAAGAATTTATTTCTCAATATAAAATGCTTTAAAGATGTTTCCCAATCTTTTGGCTACATATTTTTACTCCATGAATGGATTTAAATGAATATATTCAAATCATAGTATTCTTTAATGTGTGAACTATTATGAAAAATGTCCTTAAGTGGAATAAAACAAAAACTCCTTATTTTTAATTTAAAAGAAAAATAAATCTTTAACCGTACAAAATTCATTTGGCGTAAAATATGTCATAAAGTATGCAAAAAATATGTATAAGAGTATGTAAAGAATAAATTTAATAGAAATATTTTTAGAGTCTGGCATTTTATATCACTTTATGAATAATAAATAGAAAATATATGTAATATGTGTGATTTGCGTCTGAGACAGAGAGGGAGGTAAAACATATTTCTTAAATAAATAACCTTTAGTTTTATTTCTCTGAATTTATTTCCATAGTGCCTATTAAAGATCATTAAAACTTTAACGCATAGATATATTCAGTGTTTTTGATTTATAAAGAATGTCTTGTTTAGAATAAAAACTCTTGGATATAGATCTATTATTCTCGTATAAAGTAAAAGGAATTTCTCTGAGTTTTGATTTTGTGATTCTCAACTCGATATTTTCAAATGTAATACGATATTTAAATTTTTTTTGAACGTTACATTTTGTAATAAATAAGATGAGTAAAATGTTAAAGGTTGAGCAAAATAAAACAATTGAAAGTGTTTTTATCTTTTATTCCCTGTAAAATATATCTTTTTTTTAGTTAAATCTGAAACGATTATTTTTTCTTCATCAGAAATTACAGATTCTTCTATTCAATTAATTTATTTGCCTAAAATTTTTAAATTCTATATAGCCACTGTAACACAATTAAGTTTCCTTGGGGAACAACTAACTGGTGGATTCAAACAAAAATTATATGGAAAATTAAGCAATTTAAGAAAAAAAAATGTCAGTGCAGAATAAAGTTAAATCTTTTATTATTCTAAAGGGATATTTATTTGCTCAAAGCTTTAAAAAGAAATGATTAATTAGTTTCGACCGTATGTTTAATTTCATTAGAAAGTACAGTTAAATCCCAACCGGTCGAAGGTATTTTTTATTTTAACAAGTTCGAAAAATTAGGATCATTTTTAAGTAAGATCCGTTTGCCAACAAATACAAAAAGACGAAAACATTATCTGAAATTTTATTGTATCCCCTTCCTTATGTATTAATTAATTTTTTCTCATATATGTTATCTCGTTTAAAAATTTTATAGCATTCTACAGTTTTTCCGTAAAAATTGAGTACCCGTTATTTCAAGACTGTTTAGTATTGATCTTAAAACATTTGGAAAGTCCAGAGGAAAAACGATCATTGCTCTTCATGAATTCAAAAGCCTTTAATGCATACTGTTGCCAATAGTCTATATTGTCCCAATGAATTGTTATTCAAAAATATAGCTTTGTGTTTCCGAAAGCAAGTTGATAACCACAAAGACAATAAATCATGTATGAAAGAAAAATACATACTTTTGACGTGTAAGTTATATATTTTAGACATTTGAAAGTATTGGGCAATAAAAATCAGCTATTGGGAGAGATATTTTTCATTTTCGAGTTTTCTTTAAAATATTTCTATTTTTTCGATATCAACCATAAAAATTACTTCTACCCTTTGTCCAAAAAAGCTATCTATGCATGTTGTTGAATTCGAAAATTTTATGAGGTTAAACCAGACTTGGAAAATACTGCACGTTTCCAAATGTCTACATACAATTTTTTTTCGAAATAAATATTCAATGCTGTAACTCGGTTTTTTTTTTGTTATTTTTTTCATAGTTTATGACTACATTCCAAAAAGGTTTTTTTTTTAATTCAAAGCAAAAAATCATGCATTTAAGGATTAAGTGTACTACGCACACCGAATCTTTCGTGACTACGGGACGTTGGCCTGTGCGTGGTTTATTACGGCTCTTCCTATCCATGCTTGAACGATCAAATTCCATTATGCACTTTATTATCACTCGTAACATTGAGGCTATACACATCATAAACCTAAATGTCCGGGACTGGAAATTTCATTGTCATCAAAATCCGAATTACAGATCGTATTTCAAAGTGGATGGTCGTTCAAACACCTTAAATAGTATAATTCAGGATTTCAACCACATAAACTGCCACTATGACTTCAAATTACGTTCAATTTGCGACAGGATAGGCTTGAAGTTGAAGCACATGTGTTGTATATTAAATTTGCGCAGCTACAGATTTTTGAATGTTGCGTTAACAGTAGTTTTTGTACTTTCTGTGCATAAACACTGAGCACTCAGAATAGTTTATGTAGTTAAAATGCATGAATATAAATACGTATATTTAATTAGATTGTGACTCAAATAAATAAACATTTTCTGTATTTTACATTATTTATCTTGAAGTATGTATAAAAACCAAACATAAAACGCATATTAATGCATAAAATATTTGATATGGTAAACCATTGTAAAAATGTAATCATTAAAGACAACTAAAAGCAGTTTTAAAAAATATGCAATTAACTCATTGTAGATTTAACTCATATACAATGAATTTTAATAATACCAATTAATTCTTCTAGAATATCAGAAGCACTTGGTGAGATGTGAATTTTTTACTTTGTATTCTTTTTGGATTACTTATAAACATGTCTCTTCAAAACGATTTTTGTTTACTTCTTACAATGTTTAGAAATATTACGAACTTTATCAACAATAAAAGTTTGAAAACTGGTAGTATTTAATTACATAAATTAGACATTTATATCATCTTTAACCATGCAAAATAAAGTAGCATTTTTTCATTTATAACATTTCTATCGTACTTGCATTGTTTTAGTGAAAAAGTTTTCCGTCTTCTGCAGTACTTTTCTTATGTAAATGTTATAAATATTACTCAAATTCATTTCTCTCGAAATTTATTTTTATGTAAAATTTCTATACTTAAAACACACATATCTCAAACAGTTATTGGGAAGTTTAATTATAGCAAGGGTAAGTCTGCATGTGCTGACAACCAATCTTGAATGTTTCTTTATATATCTGTAAATCTTCAGGCAGTCATCCCTAAATGTCTTGTAGGTCCACCGGTCGATTGTGTTCGACTTAATGCCCACCCCGCTATAGGGAGATTATCTACCAGTCCGACAAACTTTCAGGGTTAGTACGGGGTACAGAAACGACTTGGAGTGAGTAAGTGATAGAATATTAACGTCGCACTGTTTAAAAGCACGCGGGCTTTTAGTGATGGACCTCCTAATTTTGAACCATGGTCAAGTGTTGAAGACAACATCTGGCACCCCCTATTCTAACTACCACACCAACGAGAGAACGTTTGAGTTTTCGACAGATTTAAAGCGCATAGCTCCCCTACAAGGTGAGTCTTCAGTGGTACTGGACTCGAACTCATGACACGCCAATCACGATCCAATACCTTGACCACTAGGCTACCGCGGCTACGAGACGACTCGGAATCCCTCATAAATGCAAGGTCGCAAATTCAATAGTTGAGAGCTATGGAGCCAAAAAGGAAGAAAAAGAACAGAAAGAGCAACATATCAAATTGACAGAAAACATTTTATTGAAAGTGTACTAAAAGAGGGGTTCCAAATTATGACCATAAATTATCTGCCATGTATGATAGCGGTGCTGGATGGAATTCCTTACAATCTAGAAGGCAGTTTTGTGGTAGGTGGCATTGAACGGAAGATTTCGTAAACACCAATCCTCCTATAAGGCGTTATTTGCGATCCTTTTCCCGAATTAGTAGCATGAACTCGTATTCAAACGAAGAACGGTCAACGTGTTGACCGTGTCTGAAGTTGCGGATTGTAATGGACATGCCGCTCGGCTGTTGTACGAAGACGAAATCGAACAGGCGTGTTTCACATCACATGACCTTTGCAAGCGTAAACAGTATGTGACGTGAGTCTGGTTCTGGTCACAGGTGTACGAGACGTCCGTTCTTTCAGTTGATCTCATCGCTCGAATATCTATAACTGTCGTAAGGATACGTGACATGCCAGGAATCTTCAGGAACGTAAATATTTCAATGCACTGTCACTCTTAGGCATGACAGACGACTTCTGGTCAAAGTTTTGAATACCTATTTTAATACATCCTTTCAATAAAATGTTTTTTGTCCCTTTAATATGTTGCTGCTTCTGTTCTTTTTTTCTGCTTCATTGCAACATAGCTCGATACTTCGGCATTTGCGACCCTTCATCCCTATTTGATTCCGAGCTGTCTCTATACACCCTACACATCCTGCAAGTTTGTCGATCTGGCAGTGACTCATCTTGTATAATGTGATTGTGTTCTGTATATAGACTTCTTTAATAATATCACAAAAATTGAACTAAAAAGAAGTGATGTAGAAGATTTTTATTGGGTTTACACAAAAACAGTAAAATAGAAGAATTGCTTACACAAATTTGTGCGCATTCTTATTAGCAATATTATAAAACTAGAACATTAAATCTTCAAACAAAAGTAAAAACTATGTTTTCGGACTAATTTTAGTTTATAATCGTTTTTTTGTGACATATTCTAAAAAAATAAATATTACAATATTAAAGTTTTTAGAATGTGTTGTAATATCTGTCGGTTCCTGCTTGCCTCTGAAATCCCTTGTCTACCTATAAACTCGGCTAGGTGTGTGGGGGAAACTAAATGATCAACAGACATGATTCCAATCTAATTAATTTATTGTAACCAAAATTTCAATCAGACACACAATAACAATCTAATTAAGATAGGCGATCAAATAGTAGAGCGCGGAGGTGAGATTCTATAACACGAGGATACTACTGCGGACCCTCAACTGAATCTAAGATAGCTTAAATACGCTCAAATATAACTACGTCGCACACTAATTAGCTGACTTCTAATTAAACAAGCTCACGATACCTGTACTTTTTATACAGCGGATCCTACACTTGAATCTTGCAAGTGATTTTTATCGGGATTGATCAATGTTGTTGGGTCCACTGGTGTAATCCGTTTTCATGGACAACTCCAAGACCTTTTAATAATTCCACTCACTTTCAATCTTCAACTAACAAAATAACTCGCAAACTCTTTGCTAACTCCTACTCGCCAACTCCAACGTGCCATCTCACAAACTTGCGAAAACAGAATTTATATAATATACTTCATTTACATAATCATGCTTTCTTGGTCTGCGAAAGCTGGTTAAATTGAAATATTTTTTCCCAGAAGAGTCCCCAAAGTATTAGTACAGTCGCGGATACATCCCGTCACAGTGTTACTACAATAAAATCATAAAAAACTGCAGATTTTTCTCTTTCTTTTTTTGTATTCCCTCTCTCTGTTTTCTTTCTTGGAACTGTTTCTCAAAAACAACAATTAAAATCACTTAAATAGTTTTTCAGTTTCGATTAAACTTAATTTTTGGCTCAAAATCTTGAATAACGTTCTACAATTTCATACATAAGGATATATTTTTTGTGATATTTATAGAATATTTTCAAAACTTTAAAAATATCTCACAATGAAAAGAATTAAACTCTCTTAGAAAACGTTTCACTGAAAAACTAACCTTATGCTCCCTTAGCAACAGTTAGATTACACCATAAATTTGAAGCAATAAACTTTAAAATATATTCTTCATACAAGTACTAAAATTTAATACATACAATTAGTTGAAGCTTCCCAATAATGCATATCGTATGCGATGTACATCTCCTACTTTCCTTTATATCCTTGTTCGGTGGCATTGCTATTGTACTATTCTTTCTGGCACAATTGCATGTGTCCACTTTTCATTTTGGATATCCTGACAGATTCGAACCCAAGTCGCAGCGTAAATAATACTCCCCTCCCCCCCAAAGTTTAAATCTGAAATTAAAATATTATAAGTATCTCGTTTGTGCGCCTAAAGGTGTGGGAGAATTGGAAAGAATACTAGCCATATTTCAAAAACATTCTAATTTATTCGCAATATTAACCACAACTCAAATTCAATCGATCAAGGATAAGAGATGCACCCAATTATTAAGTATGAAGACAGTTAACGAGGTACGCGAAATATGAGGAGACTTTAATACTTAATGCACTTACTTAATTCAATAGCTTTGATTTCTTAGTTATTTAATCGAGATTCAATCTTCAGTGACTGATCGTCACCTTAAGTAATTCAATTATCGAATATTAAATATCCGCGATTCACATTCAATTTAAATAATCACTGCTCCGCTAACAGTCTATCCTATCTCTCCCTTTAACCTGAAATACTAGACTATATATAGTAGTCCTAATTTACATATTTATGGTTCTTTCTTTGAGGAGGTGTGTGACGGATCTATACGCGACTTTAATACTAATCCTCTTGGGGAAACTTTTGGGCCAGCATTCGCGTTAATTCACAGCCGCTCAAGAAGAAACCTTGATATTTAAATTAATTTGACTACATAAAGTCTAGGTTTTGTAGATGTAATATAGAAGGAGCAGGTGAGCTGTTGCGGTGATTCGTAGGTGAGAGTATTTCATTGGGTATTTCAGTATTACAATTCGAGTTAAGGATGGAATTGCTAAGATAATAAATTAGTGGATTAAGAATCTAAGATAAATTGAATCAGATTTAGTTAATCAGATCACTTGTGCTTGTTCACTTAGACTTGCTTACTTAGAGTTGTTCACTTAGAATAAATTGCTCTCTTTATATATCACTCCTAGGGCCTCCTTTGTAGTTTCACTTGTGATTGATTAAGTGTGTTTAAATAGTAATAAAATAATAGTTATTATGAAAATTTATGGTGATGCTTTGTTTCCCCCACACTCTTAGGTAGGTAAGACGGTAAAGAAGCGGCGCCAAGTAGGCCACCCTTTTACAGGAGTTTCATAATAAAATACATTTTTAAAGACCAGAAGTTCCCCAAGAGGACCGTTAGTTAAAGGAGCTTGGATAGAACCGTCAGAATATTAAACACTTTTTAATCAAGTGTTGGAATAAATTAACATTAACAATTATTTTCAACTTTAAAACACATAAACGTAAAATCGGAGTTCCTTTTCTTTAAATTCCTTTCGCCACTTCTTTGCATTATCCTGAACTGTTTATTTAAATCCTTACAAAGTTTTCGAAAACATAAGTCCCTTCACAATTCTTCGCTATTGTCCATAGATTTACTTAAAATCCCCCAGAATACTTCCAGAAAAATATTTCGTTGCATTCGATGGCTACTTTTAGAGCTACAATGTTAAAATATATCAGAGTATAAAGCCACTTGAACCTAATATATATACCAAACTAACCCGCTTATTTTCGCGCCTTATGTGCTGAATTCGACATAAAATATTCTTAGAGAACTAGCTCCTTTGAAAGGAAAATTCTCTCCCTCCTTTCGTCATTATTTAACTAAATCCTTTCGAAGTAAAAGGCAATTCTAAACATCGATTTCCTTAGGCAAATCTTCTAAACCGTGCTCAATTTTGCTTTCCTTTCGATTTTCAATTCCAAGATCAGGTGACAAAATGGAAATAAATGGCAGAGCCATTAAAGAAAGTTTTCTTCAACAAAATCTTCCTATTAAGAGGTAAAGGAAAGAACGAGGACGTAATACGTTTTTCCATCTGTGTGTGACTGCACAAAGAAGTGGCGGCTGTGATTTGCGAAATTGAAAATATTTAAGAAGGGATGTGTCATTTGTGCGGAAACTTCCAGTCCAAAACTATTTTATTCGAACAGCAGCAAATTACTTCCGCTAATGTCCTGCTTGCTTTGTGAAATCGGAATGAGTGTTGTTAAAGAATGTGATTGGGATGTATCGATAAAGGGGGTTGGGCGAATCGATCATCGATTGAAGTTTGACATTCCTCACCCTTTAATGTTGCATTCTGTTTGAAACTTAAGGGATGTGAAAAATAATACGCTTTTAAATGGAATCTATCATGAAATGTGTTGGAAAATACTTTCTTTAAAGGAATGTTTTGTAGTTTTGGAACTGCATTATTTCCAAGAACTTTATTAATTAATTTGAAGGAACCAATTTAAAAGGTATTTAAGGTATCCGAACACGTTCGGAGTATTTTTTAAGAAAAACAGCATATTTAAATATTATATATGCTTTTTAGGACTCGATAATACCAATAAATACTAATATTTAACTAACGATATTTAAAATAAACTACCTAAATTTTACAAAAATCAAATTTTAAGTGAAATTTTAGCAATATTTTTGAAAAATTTCAAAGCAATTAGAGAAAAAGTAATAAACTTATTTTAGTAAAAATATTACTAAGACAAATTAGATGCATTTATCTAGAAAAAGTACTAAAATTTTAATGTTTTAAAAAATTAAAACATTTTAGAGCTGATTGTGTAATCATTATAAGAAATGTGGCATTCTGTATGAGGCCATTATTTAAATAACAAACCGTAACTCAAAAAGTATTCGTACAATAAGGAATATTTTAGTACACTCCTTAGAAAATAAAAGAAATATCAGGTTCAAAAATTTTACAGAAATACATTTGTAATACATTTTGAGTTATCAGACTCGCCATGATAGATTTTGAACAATCGATCATGGTTATTCTAACTTTATAAAATTGATTGTAATTGGGCTTCTAGGTAGCATAGAAACAAAACAAGGTATGTTTTATAAAACCAAAAGATAGCTCTATTCAATAAAATAAAAAAACAAAAATATCTGTCTTGACCGAATTTGGTCATTTTCATCGCGTTCGGATACCTTAAGAATTTCTTTGAGAGCTTAGTCTGAAATACTTGTTTAAAAACAGAAGTAAGCAAACGAGATATAAACTGATACGATAAAAGATAATTAAAAATAAGTTACGAATATAAAAATGAGATATACGAATATATTGAAGTAAAAATGTTCATTTGAATCTATTATGTCTACGGGGCAAAGTAGCATAGTAGTTATGGTCACGAACTCGTGGCTGTAGTGTCATGGTATCGAGTCCTGATGTCCCTGAAAACTCGCTGTGGTCCATATTGAATTTGTTGATCATAAAGTCCTCATGTTGACATGGCGTAGAAATTCGGTCAGAGGGATGCCAGCTCGAGTGTTGTTCGTGTCACTTACACATAGCTTAAAATAAATTATATATAGTTTAAAAAAACTTAAAAACACCCTTTTATAATTAATCAGACTAAGTTGTAACTTAATCATTTAGTCACTAAATATGGAATTAGTCACCAAATCTGGAAATGGGATCTTAAATCAGTCGACAGATGCGGGATGGGATCTGAAAATGGGAAATCGTTAATCTGGATGATCCTGATCAGGACAATGGAAGAAGATTATTAAATTATTGCATTGTCATCGGTCCTGGACAAGTGAGCAAAATTTCAAATTAATTTGACCTTTTAAATTGAGTAAAAATTGAGTTCAAAGATTTCGTTACAAACAAGTGAATCTTACAAAAGGGTGTTAATTACTACATTTGTCGCCAATAGCCTTCGTGTTGGTTTATAGTGCGGCGTTTATATAACTCGCAAACCCTCTCATTACGTCTACGGTCTCATTATTTTGGAAATAAGAATAATATTGATGTATCGATTGGAAGGAATATTTGCTTATATATATGAGGAATTCTAACGAATTATTAAAATTTGATTTTCTGTAAATCTTTTTTTTTCAAGCAATGTATACAAAATTTTAAGGTTCATTTCAATTTGCAGTTTTTTGGTTAACTATAGATTAAACGAGAAGATCTGTTTTAAAATAGTTCAGGTAAATAGATAGTTTAATAATTTATTATAAGACCAATCATATTTAGATTTACTGCCTTTTCTGCAAAAATATTTTACCTATGTTTTTTGGTTAAAGCAGGTATAATCCAACTGAAAGAGCAATACTTTTGAAACATGTGTAAGTTTAGTGTTAGTAAAATACATTATAAATGTGTTCACACAAAAAGAATACTAATATAATTTACTCGATGCCTACTTAACAAATAGATTTGTCCACATTCATGTTGAAACCATACCTAAAATATAAAAGTTAAGATAGAAAATATTTTAGAATTCCCAACAGATAAAATTGAAATCCCTCAAATATTTATTACAAAATTTTTAACTGAATTTCCAGCTTTTAAAAATCAAACTTACCTCAATAACATATTGAAACTCATGTTTTTATTATTATATAACGATAACTATTAAATTGTTATAGAATACTTTCGTAAATTGAAATTCGTAACTTTGGAACTTAAAATATTACGTAGCATTTTCGCTTACGTATTTCACATAACAAAATATGCAAGTACATTTGTTATACGAGGCATAGATTTACAAAAAAATGAAGTATTTATCCATTTTCAATTTTTCTTTTTTAACTATACACCAAATTTTGATTATTTTCCTAAGCTTTTCAAATTATTAGAAATGCTTTCTATTTATATATTTTTTCTAACACTTGCTTTAGTAAAAATCAAAATTCAGTTAAAAAGTTATGTTCTTTTTGTAATCATATTATGAAATTACTTCACATATTACAATAAGTGATACGCAAATGTAAAGAGAAATATACCAAGTTTTTTTTTCTGTCAAAACGTTCGATGCGTGATCCTCCTTGTTATACAAGATAATCTCTAACCCATTTCGTTCCATACATTTTGTAACATCACTATCAATGGTTTGCAATGCTGCACAAATGCTTACATATCGTCCTCTGTAATTTGTTGTGTCAACCGCAAATGATAAGGCTGGACATTTAATTTTTTTCGTAATATTTTCTTTACCGTTTTCTGGGGCATTCTAAGTTTACAGGTGGCAATTCTCGTAGACTTCCGTGGACTTTGAACAAAACTGTACCTCTCTCTCTCCGTAGGCCACTCTCTGCTTTTCTTTTTACACAAGCAACCTGCTTTATTTAATTGACCTGCTTTATTTTTGGATGGTGATTCTTTTCCGTATAGGTTTGTATATACACACTGCTCCTATGTATAATCTGAAACGTAAAAACTTTTTTTTTCATTATTGCCATGTTAGAATTTTAATCACATCGATCTTAAGTTTGCTGCTGAAAACGAAACAACCTGGTATATTTCACTTTATAATCATACATCGCTTATTGTAATATATGAAATAGGTTCGAAAATATGTTTTAAAATGGAGTCCATCATTTGCACTCACCCTGTATAATAGTACACATATTTTACAATATTGAATAATTCATTCATGACTTTTACCATATCTTGATGAATTTGTGAGGTAAATAATAACAAGATATCCAAATTTAATATTAATAATAAATCTAACACTATTTTGTTTAAAATTTTCATCTTTTAAAACCGCAGTAAAAATAACTTTAAATAGTTGTTTTGATATTTCAAGTTCCTTAAAAACTGAAAGAGTTCTACAATTAAACATTTTCCCAGGATTTTGATATTTTAAGCACATCCACTTTTCTTATAAAATCGATAATTACGTTAGATAATATTAAAAGAAAACTTTCACTTCTCATCTATTTAAAAACTTAATAATTATATTTATTTTTAGTGTAATTTTTAATTTTTTTACGTATCTAAGTTTTAAGTACGTTTTAGAATAAAAAGCAAATAAAAACTATTATACTGCATTTCAATACCACAAAAGCATTTTTTATTAAAACAAAAAGAAAGAAAATGCCTTTTGAAAAGTTATTTTTAACATAAAACTTAAGATCATCACGGCATAATTTCGATCAATGTACATGTGATGGAATACACATATTAAAAAAAAAATCGTTACATTTGAAGTGCCTTTTTCTTATTACTTAAAAGCGAGGTAAAAAGTCCCTTTTCAAAGCCTTTGACTGACACAGTTTTAAAAGCCTGTGAGTTTTCAAAGGATCCTCTAATGGAACGTACGTGGTCTACGTTCCTCCTACTTCAATAACCACAGACGTAGCACAAGAAAATTGAATTCCTTCTACTCTTTTATGTGAATATTTTAAAAGTTAGAAGGTAAACTGCAATCGTATTTCTGCCAATAAAGTAGAGTTTTCGCCCACCCTTGCTATATACCGCTAGGAGGGGCAGTAATCTAATAGTAAAGTTTGGAAAATCGGAAGGTTTGAGATTTCCACGTGGCAAAGCTTTCGTGGGGGATCACAGGAATTTTAAAAACATATTTTTTTCTTATCATATCGACTTTCCTATCTTCGTAAATATTCTATCGATTTATCTATCGCCTGGACTATCTGTTGCTAAAATCGTTTTTTTTTTTTTTTTTTTTTTTTTTGTGTGTGCGTTTTTTAAAATGAAATTTTTTTAGGATGAGAAACGTGGATTTTTTTATTAAAAGTCTCGACTAAACAGAAAATTCAAATATTTTCTAAAACTGGATTTGAAAAAGTAAACGTTTTTATTCACATATAAATGAAAGATATTTTTAAACCAAGCAATAGTCAGAGCATTAACACTATCAGTTTAAAAAATAATTTTGATGTTAATTTTTTTTCAATAAAAGGATAAAAAAAGATTGCTATATAACAGTGCTTCTAAAACTTTCAATACTTGCGACCCAATTTTCAATCATAATTTTCATCGCATCCACCCCAAAATAACAATGTTTTGAATGAAATAATAATGCACTTTGACCCTAAAGCAACTGTACAGCTTTATATAAATCATACAAATTATCAATATATGTATTAAATTACTTTTATAATTTTGTATATGGCAACCTAATGGGAATCACTAGTGTTTATTAAATGTGTTTTTAATTTAGTATTGATAAATTAATTACCAAATATATTATGCAGTTCTGATATATTTATAAATATATCATAAAAGAGTGTTTTATTTATTTTTATGTCGGAATATATTTTAATTTGCTTCGTTTCAGTAAATTAATAATTTTTTAACTAATATTTTATTTTCGACTTTTCGATATGCTTGCACCCCCCATGTAGGGTTAGCACGTCCCCCTAGGAGGACACGTTCCATAATGTGAAAAACGTTGCTGTATAAGGATTATTTCTTGGATTTGGAAAATAACTATTCTAAAAAAGAACTTATGATATAGGTAAGAACTTCAACAATAGTATTAAAAAATATTTTTTCTTGTAAAAAGAGAAAGCTGTTTTTTAAGTGAAAGATAAACGGCAAAAAATTAAGTTATAATTTAACTTGTTATATATATATTCACACACACCGTATATGTAAGCAATGTAACAACAAGATTATATTTATTTGGTGTGGCTGTAAAAAAAAGTTTCTTGATATTAATTACATCATCGTAAATTTTATTTTATCATCATAATATTTACAGTGAGCTTGCTCCTCGCTCAAATGTAAAAATACAAGAGAAGGAATCAATCGTCTTTTAAATTTAAAAACACAAGAAAAAACTGGGGAAAAGGGAATCTAAAAATATTATCACGTGTTCAAGAGAAGGGAAATGTAAGTTATTTTTAGAAATCTCATCAATGTTTTCTGGAAATGTTTAAATCGCTTAAGAAGACACTTGTATGTCATTATGATATTCTTTTACCAAGAATCTCCAATAAATCTGAAATTAAAAGTATAAGCCTTATAATAAGGAATCACGAATATATCTGTCTAAATATATTTTTGAATTTTTAATACTAAATGAAATCCGAAGCTTAGCGGGATAGGATATTCGGAATTATGATTTAAAGAAACATATATAAGATAGAAATTCAAGACACATACACATGTCAAGTTATTACATATATATAGTATAAATCTGATCGCTGATCAAGTTTATTGCTAAACTCTTGGATACTGAAACAAATCTAATCAACAGGTAATTTAACCCGCGGTCACTCGCGCCTATTTTCGCTACAGTCGTTACTCACGGGGTGTAGAGAACACCCCAAACTTTTAACGCTTGTATTTAAGTGTGAAAAAAATTAAGTCAATTATGATACATATTTATAAAGAACAAGATGATTTTTGTATTATACAAATGAAATTATTGAATTTATTGCATAGAAATAAGACTAACAATACTTTAAACTAAACCTGCAAAATTTTCATTTTAAACATATAATTTTATATTTTTTTCATAAACCACAAGTAAAACGTATATACCAGTAATAAACTTACTTTGTAATCAATGTTAAGGATAGTAGAAAATAGAAAACAAGTATTTTAATCAATTTTCAAACATTCAGAACACACTATTCATATGGATTAAACACATGTTTTTCTTACATTGAAGGCAAAATGAATTGGTTTTTACATCTTTTACCCGTGGACAAACAGTGCAGAGCCCCTTTTTTGGTGAATTGATGCATTTTACTATCTTCTGTGTCAGTAAAGCTTCTTTAGAGTTTTTCTGTCAATTATTTGTTTCCGTCAATTTATTTGTTGTTTTTTGCTCAAGTTTCTTCCTATTCTTGCACCGTATCCATGGGATGAACAGATTGTCCAATATGGTGCTCTTCTTCTGAAATTACACAGTCTTCGAAATCACTTAGTTCATCCTCAGAATCTGTCAATACAGTATCTAATAGATGACAGAGTCGCTGTTGCTCCCTCTTCCATGGAATTTTTGCCATAATTTCTGAAATGTGTTTTAAAATTTTTTAACAAACACTTATATTTTACTATTATTTGTAAGTTTTATATATTATTTTTATACAAGAATTATTGAAATTTTAAATAAAACATGCATGCATATTAATGTATTTAAAAAATATATATAAACGAAAGAGTAAAACTTACCCTATTTTTAGATATTTCTAGTACGAGAATATATCTCAATCACCGCAGGAGCTCTCAGCACCCCAGATAAACTTTTGAAGGTCGTTACGTTCCAAACGTCCGAGCGAGAGTGATTGCATTATTCCTGAAGGTTCAATGACCTAAAATGTGCGGCTACAGAAAATATCGTGGTTCTGCGCATTCTTTTTGGAATTTTAGGAAGCTTTTTTTTGTTGGGGTGTAAACAACACCCCGCGGGAGTGATCGCGGGTTAATAAGCTTTTCAGTTTATGACAAGGGAGACAATTCTAACTTCATCATTATCATATCCGGTGAAACAGCCTCTCATGGCTAGTGCCTTCATTTGAAGTTTGCTCCACCGTGACTTCTCATTCACCTTCGTTCTCAAAGTTTTCTCATTTATAATTTTAAAGTCTGATTCCACTGAGTCTGTCCATCTCTGTCTTTGTCTTCTACGCTTCCGAATCCCAGTGACTTAGAACTGTAGTATCTTTTTCACAACATTATCATCTGGCATTCGAATTATATGGGCATCCAGTTCATTCTATTTATTTTTATATGTTTAATGATGTCAGGTTGCTTATAAATTCTATATAATTCAAAATTGTATCTTCTTCTCCAGCTATTGTTTTCGTTTCCATCTACAAGAATACTTCGAAGTATTTTTCTCTCGAAGGATGCTATTTGATTCAACATCATTAAATTGCCTCGTTGTGATAGTTATATGCATTTATCATTTTTTCAAAAATGTTATAAATTAGAACAGATTCCTAGTTTACTTTACGTTCCATCCGATTTCGCTCAATATTATAAACAAAAAGGGGAAAAGTTGGCTAACTATAAAACTCGTTAAGCCTGACTTTTTCGAAAAGCAGCCCTGAGTCTACAGTGTTTGATAATATATCATCATCCGTTTCTTTATTTTTCTACAATTTCAATTATCTCTATTTTAACCTTTAATATTCAAACCCTTTTTGTCTCTCAAATGAAGTACATTTATTAAAATCATAAAACGGGTTAGTCAGAGTATAATGCAGTACCTTATTGTAAATTCAGTTAGCGCATTATATTGTATATATTTTAATAAGTTTAGAGTTTGGGGGATATAAAATACATATTTTTCTTAAATTATTTTCAGCAGCACTGACATATATTTATAATGATTCTCCAAAACTTCCTTGAAGTTTTTACTGAAACTCATATAATTCTTTGTTTTAAATTATCAATGAATTTATAAAATGTGTAGTTATACGAAGTATTAAATGTTATCATAAATATATTTTTAACTAAAATACAAATTCTTATCAATATAATATTAACATAAAGTATTCCAATTATAAACCTTGTAAAATGGTGAAAATTGTAGAATTTTCAACTGATTTATTTTTAGAAAGCCCAAAATTTAAAAAGAATTATTTTATTAGGAAGCACTAAAAAAAATTTCCTTCAATTTTTAACTTAAAATATTGCAGTACATCCAGGAAAAAATAAGCAAACTTCCAAACTTTATTTTACGACTGGCTTTTTTTCGAACAACATCTGAAAAAAATTTACTTAATGTCGTCATTAAAATACAAAAAGAGTCCACAACAATACTTTTAACATTAAACGCATTTGCAAATAAAATTGAGACACATTACATATTTATTTCAAGAGCACCACCGTAATTATATCCATCGGCATGAGAAAAATAAATGGAAATATGATATAATTTCCTTGCCACATAAAAGATATTTATTCCAAGTAAATTGTCAAGAATAAAGTAAAATAGAGACATCTAAATTGCAAAGTGGTAGAGAATTTGATGGCGCTTTTTGCTAGATAATTTTTGACGTCATGTATTTTTACGCCATCAAAGGAAGGGTAAAGTTACAGACAATTGCATTTTTACATACAAAATGATGTCTTTTTTTGTTTTTGATTTTCATTTATGATAATACATGTAGGAAAAAAGGAAAATGTAAATTATTATATGAAACAATTTGCATGAATAAAATGGGTAAAAGTGGTTTAAAAGCATTTGGGGATTTTCAGTATCTTATAAAGTCAACATAATGCGTGTTAATATATTTTTAATTAATCTTAGAAGTGACTTTCTTTTTAAAAAATATATATATTTGAAATGTTTTTTCGTATATGCGATTCCAGGATTCTTGATTAGTAGAAGAATTTGAAAATATGAAAAGAGGAATTTTCTGTAAAACCTGACCAGAAATTGGTTTCAAGGGGGTCTGGCACGTTCATAGAAGCCCATGTTAAATTGCATAAGTTTATGTACCTTTTTTCTCAGAAACTACTAAATCATCATGGATAAAATTTTTATAGAAGGTTATGTGTACTATCAATAAAACTTTAACGAAGGATTTTGTCTTTTGTTAAAATTTAAAGTTATCATGAATATTTTAAGAAATGTCCAATTTACCCCCTTAAAATTACGTTTAAAAAAGCCTTATCTAAAAAGGTTTGCCAGATATATCTAATTCATTCCATTAAAATATGTAAACATGTTAAAAGTATGCTCATTGGAAATTTGATGATTATGTAATGAGTAGTTTTTGAGAAAAAGGTATATAAAAAAATATTACATTTTGAGAAAACAGGCTTTAATGTAAAGATTTGTAATTTGTTGAGCATTTACTATTTTAGTACTTTCCAGGAGCATATATAGCATTTTCTTTATCCTCTACTTCGACAAAAGACTCTTTTAATTTTTTTCCCCGTTATTTTTGACAAGTTCGCCATTTTTCTGGATCTCAAGATGCTTTCGTTGGGCTACACGAATCCTAAGTGCATCTAATTATTTGAAGCATGTTATAACTTGGTTCAATATCACAAAAACGTTAATATCATAAATTTTGCTACATGACTCACATTTAACTGTGCAATAGCCATATTTATGCCTAATTTTAGAGTTTTTAATTCCACAAATGTTGAACTTGGAATCGCTGACCATGCGGTACTATTAACTCCATACCATGTACTGATACACTTTTGTATAAACCTAATACACTAATTTTTCCACTTGAACAACATATGGATTCGCGCTCATCAGAAATCAAAAATCCATGTGCAGGACCCCTAAGTCATTGTGAATCGCTTTGCACAACGAAAATTGATCAGGAATTATGTCCTTTCAACGGAGATTTTAAAGAGAAACTCAGAAAGTCTACAAAGTTACGTAGGTTTGGGCGGCATTGCAATGTTACATTTGAACTAGTAGCTGGTGATGAAGAAGGCAGTGTGGGTTACTATGGTGAAGTTTCAAAACGCTGTTGCTGTTTGCTTTTGCACGCCGAATACTTGTTTTGAATTTCTTATGCATGTAGTCCTGGGAGATTCAGACTTACGTAAGAGGATTTCTTAACACCCAAAAAAATAACGAGCTTTATTCGACCTTTATGAACCAACGTGATGACAAGTGTGCAACTTGGCAATTTTTTTTTTCATTCGGGAATGTACTCAAAATACCGTCTCCAAAAGGTAATAGGGATGCGTAACTTTTATCACTTTAAATAATTCAGTCGTTAGATGTGTATGATGACGAATGCAATCTTGAAATATTCGTTCTCTTCGTAGCTTTCATACAGAGTCATGTTTATAATATACTGAACGCAGAATCAGGTTTCAACTAAAAGACGATGTGGTACTGTGCTTGCCAGTGTCTATAATTGCTAATTAGCGCATTACTCTAGGAATTTATGTCTCTTTTTTCAGCGTTTAGGTAAGAAGCAAAAATAGTAACTGCTCTGAGTGTCCTTGGTGTAGAGATGTCAATAAACGCTGTCCGTGAGATCACTTGCCGGCAAGAAAATTTTCTGTCTCAGAGCACGTAATGTTGCTCTATAATTTGCAAGGTCACTTAAACAACTTCACTGTCATTTCGTGCTTCGGTGTTAGAAACCTACTGAGTCCAACATGCTACATGGCATTTTGCATAGCCATTTGCTAGCTCAAGACTGGCTTTATTTCTATCGAATCGTGCCTTTAAGTTTTGTTGCAAATGAAGAAGCACAATTTAGATAGACTGTTTCTGCTAAATCTGGTGGTACTCAAACCGGTCATTCGGTGTGTTGTAGGAATTCTGAAAGTTAGTTATCAGCTCCGGTATCATCCTTGAAACTGGACCAAGGTTCAAATTATGAGGTTCATTACCGGTATTGATTTGTAATCCTAGATTTCTTAGTAGTGTGGCGTGGCAATACACATGAGGAAAATATCAAGAAACCTGAAAGGTCCAATCGAATTTTAAAATTCTAATATTTTTTTTAGAAAATTTACAATGTTTATCCTTTTTTCATGTGATTAATTTTGTAAGAATGCATCAAAAAAGATCAAAGTGTATGAAATGAAAACATTTAAATTCATACATAAGATTTAACGTAAATAATGAGCTTAAAATTCGAAATTGTTAAATAATATTTTGCTGGAATTATACTAGCCTTCCGCATGCTGTTTGGTAGCATGGCAGCTGTACATTGCAAAATGCTTATCTGAACTGAGATAACATAAATGCACCCATGAATCTTTTCCATGCGGATTTTAGTTAACATAATATTACTAAAACTGTTAATTAGAAATTTCTTAAAATATATTTACTGGATCATTTTTCTTATATTTATTTTTAGCACCAACCTTGTAAAAATTGGACAAGCACATTTGATGATATTTAACATTTGTATTAAGAAACTAATTTAATTTTTTAAAAAAAATGCTCTCCTTACAGAAGAAATAGAAATAAAACACCTTAAACAATACATATTTACTAAGTTGAATTTCACATTCAAAAAGAAATTTGTTTTGAAATCAAGCTAGATGTACGTTAACTCCCTTTTATGGTCTTCTTCGAACATTCGAATAAGCTCTTCCGACATCTTCATGCCAGTGGAAGCATACTATAGTTTTAAAATGTAAAAAAATTCAGCGTTCCCTGTAGGTGACTCAACGGTAATAAGTTGGCGACTATCCGGTGATTATGGAACAATCTTACTCCTTCGCAATAAAAGTCGTTTGGTATGACATTTAATGTGTTATTTAGAGCAACTAGTGTCGTATGTTCACTATGAAGTGGAAATAAGTTCCGGAGTTGTGTGTGTGTGTTATGGCTCTCGGCAACTGCCTTTTATAACTTCTACTCTCATAGCCAAGTAAATCTTTTGCGGGTTGTTTGTTCGCTTCGAAGAATATCACGCAAAGTATTTCTATTTAAAGCCATTGAAAAAACGCTGAGACTCCTTTATGGCTTTTTCCTTTTCTGGTCGAATGAAAAATTACGTTTAGGCGTATGGAAACAAGAGACTTTTATGCAACATATGAATACGGAGAGGGTTCTAAAAACGATAAGAGGTTAGTTTTTCATCACTAAGCATCGATTGATGTTTTATGTGAGGCTTAAAAGTTTTTATGCTTTTATGAGATTTCTTTGATCCTTTATAGATGGTCGTTGATCACAGTCTACTACAAATTTAGCTGCCGCGAGACGTAGCAAAAAGTAAGATATGGAGAGATTATGAAGGATATTTTCTGTTATTTATAATGATAAAAAGAAAGATTGCGAAAGATAATGTTTTTATTACTCTTCTTTGTACATGCCGAAATTCCCGTGTGATAGCTATATTCTGGGATATTTGCCATTGGAAACGTCTTTTTTAATTTTAAGTATTAACTCCTTTGCTCGTTAATTTTTTTTAAAAAAAAATGCTTCTTTACATATAATTGCGATAAACTATTAAGGAATTCTTCAAAATATTTTTATTTTATTCGAGTAAACCGTAATTTAAGTAATATCGTAAAATGCTCATGGATTTGTTTCACGCTCAAAAAGAAAATAAAATTTAAATTTTAAAACAAAATTAGCAATACAAAATTTTTCATTGAAACAAAATACACGCATTACACTGTAGTTTAGATTTCTCTAAACATTATAATCGAACATAACAATTAAGAAATTTATATTCAAATTAACGTATTTATTATTTCATTCAGTATTTTCTAAAGAAGTGTACAAGAGGAATAGTAAATTAAGCTTTTTATGAAATTTTTGAAAGCTTGTGAGTCAAGTACTATTAAGTACTGTACATTTAAGAAATCAAACACTTTTCTATTACGTTGCAGCAAGAACTATATTTTTGAAATAATGTGTCCACATATATGTTGCATAATTTAGGTAGATATGTAATTATATAAAATTGCAGCAAAATATTTCTTACTTCACGTTAGAATTATTGAATATATTTTCTATTCAAATTGCTGTCAAACAGAACACAAGCATGCAATAATTCACCTAATTATTCTCTATAGTTCATAAAGGTCTTGAGCGCTGCAAGAATTGAAGTGATAGTAATTTTTAGTTCACTCGTCTAATGGGAAATAACCACAACCTTATCCCCCCCTCCCTCAAAAATTGAAACATTAGAGTTTAAAAACTGGATGATGTAATCTTGTATCAACCGCGTACTTAGATCATTCCTAAAAGTCTTTACCAGAAATCCTATGATTCATATAGCCCGGTGAACCAGAACTATAAGCGGCTGAGATCTCGGGAGTGAAGAAAGAATACTTTGTGTGATTGCATCATGTTAGAGTGTCTGTATGTTGTATGCTGTGGCTCTATTTGCTTCGTGGGTGTTTTTTAAGTAACAAAATAAATGCGTTTAAATCCAAAAAAGATGCTTCTTCCTCACTTGTGCCACTGCAAATAAGAGAAACAGTATCTCAATTCCAAAATGCCTTAAATCAAGTTCAAAATGCTACATTAGTCGGTTATATTGTGTAGAATTCGGACATTCTTTCATTTAACCTTTTTTAAGCAACTAAGGAAGTGAGTTAGTGAGTGAATATTAACGTCGCCCTGTTCAGCTACGCGAGGGCTATTGGTAACGGACCTCGTCATTTTGAACAATGGTCAAGTGGCGAGGTCAACACCTGAGCTGACACCCCCTCTCCTAACTACCACACCACCCTAACGGGAGAACTTTTGGCCTATTGACCACTATGCTATCTCTACCACTTTAAGGGACTAAGCATACCAGCACTGTACAGCAAACTGTACTAGTAAAAGTCATTTTAAAAAAATATATATTTAATAACTACTCTTAGTCTATCGATCGAAATATTTTAGAACCACCTTTTCCTTGAACATTGAGGTCAATATCCTAAGAATCTCTTATGAAATTCTCCCTCTCAATGACAACCATTTTCTTAAACTAATTTATTGATTTTGGAGTTAACTAATTTCTTTTTTTTCACGTTCAGTTAACTTTTTTTAAAAATTAATATATATCCAAGATTTTTTCATTTATAACTGATATCACAATATTTAGTAATGTTACACAAAAGCCTACATAATTTTTTTTAACTAAAAGATAAATGATATCAATTTAAAAATGTTTTGATAATAATAAGTTTTAACCTTTCAAAAATATACTTCGAAATCTTTTTACAGACGAAAAACAATTCCAGGAGCGGTAGCCAAACAACGGATGTATTCTACTATCTTTTATTTCAAATCGCATATGATGTTCCAAAAATAGAATCGGTTTTTTGTTTGACTTCTCGATACGAAAGAAAAACGAATATACTCTTCTACAAACTCTTCACCCATATGATGCCATTAGTTCTCACTCAAGGCAGAAATACGATATATATTGCTTTTTTTTTATCCTTTGCATACACCGAAATCTGAATGCTAACATTTATTTCAGCAGTGTTGACAGTAAAAGACATTTTACTGGCGGAATCTTCAAGGATATCTTTTATTCAGCGCTTAAAGGCATGTTTGGGTTTTCTTGTTAATGTTCTTGTGGCTAAATAATGGATTTGGTGCAATGTTAAACTAGTATTTTTACTCAATGTATATTTTATATTATTCTTATCAGTTCTTAAAACAATCCATGGGTTTGTAAGATAACATTAATCATGTATTAGTTTTATCTTAATTTTAACTTTAAGAGGGATGCTGATATAAGTCCACCATTATTGTGTATCAGAAAAACTTTAAAAATGAAAATACCTTCAGCAATATATTTATATTTAGTTAAGCGATATATTTTTATATCACGTTTTCTCTCTAAAGAAACGACACAAAAATTTCAATGATATTAAAGGTAAAAAATCTCAAGTTAAGTTTTATGAGAGATATCTTGCCAGATAGCCCGTTACAACGCATCGATAGAGTGAAAAAAATTAGATTTAACTATATTACTCGCAAGTTTTCTGTCAATTAAAGTTCCAAGTTTATTTCTTAACTCCATAACTGCTGATTAAAAG